>SNQJ01S0141958.1:2604-13354 GCA_010110895.2 Picea sitchensis
GGAGAGAGAAAGTTCTTTTCACTAATCAAGCACAAACAAGGAATGCCCTCAAACGATTTTTTTTTCTCAATCAAATCCTGATGTAATGCAAAATCTTTCAAATGCCTTCTAACATGCACAATCAATCATAAAGATGTCTTTTATTGTTTGCGTATGAATGATGATCAATACAACACAATGCTCGTCTTGCTAATTATCTTCCTTGTATGAATGAAAACCAAACTAGCACAAGCAAAAGTCATACAAACAATACACCCTTTCATTACAATCAAAACAAAAAGCGAAAGAAAAGAAACAATCAAAGATAAAAACAAACTTCACACCCAAAATCAAAAATTTGAAGAACAATGATCTTGACTGAAATCGAGATGAAGAGGTCTGTAGGCCTTTGATGACCTTCACCAAGTTTTCTGTTCAGTTGATGAGGAGGGAAAAACAATGCATGGGTTTCAAACTTCACTCAACAGAAAAAATCAATAAAAATAGTGAAGAAGGCTACAAAATCCAACCAGTAAGATGTTTATCCTTCAAGCAAAAGTCAGATATCAAGGCTGAAAGGGAAGACACATTGACTCACAAGGTTACTCAGCAGAGGAGACACAGAGGCAGAACCCAGAAAAAACAATTCTAAAAGTTTTTTTTGGGACAAAGAGGGCTAGCGCTCTGTTGCCAAAGGAAAGGAGCATTATAGCACTCTGTTCAAGGCTATGGGGGAGAAATGGCGCTCTGTTAACACTGGGACAGGGGCGCCAGGTTCAAAAGCTCCCAGAAATGTCAAAAAATCAAAAAATTGCAATTCAATTCCGAAAATTATGCTGAGTGTGATGAGGTAAGGAGCCAATTAGCTCATGAAACTAATTAAAAGAGGAGTGAACCAGGTCTGAAACAATCAAGGGATATAACTAGGTCAATGAGGAGAAATCAAAACAAGAAGTTTCAATTTGAGGCTATCTCCCCAGTGGAGTCACCAGTTTCTATTGTAGGAAAATCTCCCTGCAGACAGGTAGATCGCCTCTAAGAGCTTGACCCTAACTCTAGACAAAAAATGCTTAACATGGACAGTGACTTCCCTTCAAATCTATCTAAACTAACACATGAGAAGGAAGGATGACAAAAGTACCTATTTATCGACGTTTGTCCCTGCACGCTCCGAGTTGTGCTCCAATCCTTTGCTCCTCACTAGATCCTGTGGACAAAACAATATACGACCACTTCCTACTCTATTGATATTATCTTGAAAATAGATCTATCAATTAATGATAAGTTCATGTGACATTAGACACAAACTAGAAAGAAATAGGCCAAGCGTGTCATATTAATGAGAATAATGACAATAGTACTTACAATCGTAGATGCGAATGCGACATCTTCGTCAAGTCCCCTTCGTCTAACCCTTGCCTAAAAGATCCACAACCTGGATAACAACAACTTCACTGATCACTCTCCTTTGGATGACTGTGTGTTTCCTCCAAGATCATAAGTTTCATATCAGCAGTTCTTCCCCCCTTCCACCATCATAGAGCCTGTTTATATAGGTTAACAAGAGCTTAACCTCTTGAGTTATATTTAGAACAAGTTGGGAACCTTCTCCTTAGATCAGGGATCTCTTGATGAAACCAAGAATTCGAATACAACTGCCTCCTAATCTCAAAATATTCTCCCCTTATTCTCCTCAACGGGCCAACTACTACCTCAGATTAGGCAGCGCTCCATTAGAAGGGGCATTAGAGTGTTGTAGCGCTTCCTGGTAAGCTTTAGGGGAGCGCCAGTGCTTTCAAGATGAGCAACGCTCCTTCAGAAGCGGAAGGGGAGTGTTATAATGCTCTCTGAAGCCTTGTAGGGGAGCGCCAACGCTTCTAGGGCTGAAATAGGGGAGCGCTCCTCCTCAAAACCTTTGTTTCAAAGCTTTCTTCAGGTGTCAAGAGTTATTTGACTTCAGTAAACTAGTTCTCCTTCTTCAAATCAAGCATATGAGATGTTATAAGTGTCTCCTTAGTGTCGTCGACATGGAAGTATGTTTGAACATCATTTGCGACACTTGTGACCAACTTGCGACACTTGCGAAAGTTGTAAGGAATATGCGACACTTACGACAATTGAGAGGAACATGCGACACTTATCCAACTGAGTAATTTTGACGTGTAACAAATATAACACTACGTAGAAGAAAAACCTGGTATTTCAGGCTGCAGACTATCAACTGATTGCATTACACTTATACAAAATGGGTGCAGATAGCATCTTGTGAAGATATGTGTTAGAACACGAAAGACCAAGAGTTTTAGAAGAATCCCATGAGGTAATAGTAGGAGGACATTATGCAGGAAAAGCTACCATGCAGAAGGTATTGCACGTAGGACTATGGTGGCTGACCATTCATAGAGACTCAAAGTAGTACTTCCAGAGATGTGATGTCTGTCAAAGGGTTGGTAAACCCAATATAAGGGAAGAGATTCCATTACGACCACATGTAACATTGCATGAATTTGATAAATGGGAAATAGACTTTATGGGACAAATCAACCCACCAACAAAAGGAACAGGAGCAAGGTACATTATCACCATGACAGAATACCAGACAAGATGGGCGGAAGAAGCACCGGTGAAGGATTGTAGCACAGAAACATTAACACACTTTATATTTGAACAAGTAATCACTAGATTTGGATTCCCAAGATATTTGATGAGCGACCAAGGCATGCACTTCATTAACAACACTATCAATGCTATGACTGAAGAGTTTGAAGTTCATCATTAGAAGAGCACACCATATCACCCACAGGAAAATGGAACAGCATAAGCATTTAACAAAATCCTTGAGAATGCATTGACAAAGATATGTAATGTCAATAGGGATGATTGGGACCTCAAAATACCCACAATATTGTGGGCCTACAAGACCACGTGCAATATGTTTACAAGGAACATGTCATTTAAACTGGTATATGGCCAAGAAGCAGTGGTGCCATTAGAATTTATGGTACCCAGTTTGTACGTATAAAAAATTACACAGATAACAGAATGAGGCGCAGTACAAGAGAGAATAAATCAGTTGATGACCATGGAGGAAGATCGGATCCTAGCAGGGTTCCACAAACAAGTTCAGAAATCAAGGGACGAAGCTTGGCATGATAGACACATCAAGAAGAAAACTTTCAAGGAAGGATATTTATTGTTGATGTATGACAAAAAATCCATTCATCACATAGGAAAACTCACAATGCACTTTTTAGGACCATACAAAGTAAAAAATATCACAGAAGGGGGAGTTGTACAATTGGAAGAATTAGCAGGCGTAGAACTCAGAGGGATGATCAACGAGAGATGACTGAAGTTGTATAAGGATAGTCGACCACCCACAACTTAAAATTGACTGCGTAGTAAAAGAAAAAAAAAAAGGATATTAAATGGTACCAACAGAGGTACAGTGCGTCGAAAGGAGAAGTAGTACGCACGATATGAATACAAACCCAGCGAGGAAAATACCAACGACCATGTCAAAATTGAAACAAGCGGGAAAAGTAGCGATGGAAGAAGTAGTACAAAACAATGAAGGCATGTGGAATTGAATGTCGGAAAGGACCGATGGGATGCCACATTAATCATGCCAACTAGAGATAGTGAAGGTAGTGTCTTTGAAAATCTTCATACGATGCCCTTACAAAGCGTGGACGCGGGAGAAAACAACTTATTACGATACCAAAAAAGAAAGATATAAATACAGCCTACAGAGCACAGAGAGAAGTTCCTAGAGGTTACAAAGACCATTGAAATCCTATAATGATCAACATTCACCTCAATGGCACCACCAAATCAAGCAGAACCTGGCCAGACTGCTAAACACTCCAGAGTTATACCTAGGGCACATGTACAATCGTAGGAAAGAAAATAGTAGCCACCAAAGGTCGTCAATGTCGACGAAATCTCATCACCATATACAACACCGATAAACCCCACACCCATGTTCAAATAAAACCAATAGCCAGCACCTAAGGACATAATTATGGATATGTCGGAAGAGGAAAAGGAGCAACAAAACTAGGGCATAGACAAACTAGAAAAACCAGAGAACCTTGAAGCTCTGAGAGTCAATGGGACGGCTACAAATCAGGAAGCAACAGTCGATCCAGACGAATATCAAACAACCATGTCAGACCACCCATGGGAAGGAGTAGTGGAAGATGTCATGGGCTGGCCAAAATAGTATGCATAAGAATGACCAATGGAGGATGGAACCTTGAGTCAGCCACTATTGAAAAAGGATAAGCAACAGGTACCTAGGTCACCACGCAAGAAACCCGTCACATCCATTGTTTTTCCACATATACCCAAAGGGGTACGGGTGAAATAAAAATTTATAGGTTATGTCGAGAAGCTAAAATACTTAGACCATAATGTAATAGACACAGACAAGTTCCTGAAGTTCGCAAAGAAATTCTACCTACAGATTGTGGTTCTGGATGCATTCTGGGAATTGGTTAATCAACCACTCTAGTGGGAAACAAGACTGGAAAAAACAGGTATTTTAGGGCTACTAGAGCTACCACACTTTGGTAGAGGATAGTACGCAAACAATTGTGTCAAAAAACTTATGGTGGTCACACATGGTGGGGATACATGGTTGGACAAGCTCATCTCAATAGACGTAGATCTCATTGCGCACATTACAGGGTTTCCATCCCTACGCATGGATCCCGCACAATTTATCGATGACAAAAAAAAGGAGAAATCACTTGCGGGAGAGATGAAAAAGAAATACGAAACTGACAGGGGAACGTGAGGAATCATCATCAAGAGGATCAATGATCACGCGACACAAATGGCCGCAAAAATCATGGCTTGCAAGTTGCTAAGAAAATTTTGCAATGAGGAAGTCCCGGCTAGGGTCGTCGTTGTTGCAGCACAATGTGCTGAGGTCACCATAGTTAGTTCGGTACCCTATATTTTGAATTTGTTTCTGTATTACTGCAAGGATGCGCAGGATCTAGGAACAAAATTTCATTACTCATGGCTACTCATGTCGATATCCATTGTGGGATGGAAGGAACCAAACTATGTATTTTTTCCACGAGACCCAAACCTAATCATGGAGCGAGATATGTATCGCTTCATTCCATGTCAGACACCACGATCATAAAGATGAATGCATCCATATTTGAAGGATATCTACATGATCTACAGAAGGTCATTTCCATCCTCTAGAGAATAACACCATGGGTTGTCGCATACTATCGGTACATCGCCAACTTCAAGGCCACTCGACATGCGATGTGGATACAGGCATGGAAGGACCCCAACAAGAAGTGGTTTCAATTTCACTACTGCATCATGGAGGGTGACATCGAAATGGTTATCAGGGATTGGGAAGATGACTAGAATATTCCAGTCCTCACCCAAGACATAACTGTAAGGACATCAGAGGAGGAGGCATGCTAGGAAGAAACACATCCTTGGGAAGTCCCAGTGCCCAAGAAACCAAGGACGGGCCAGACCAAAACAAAGCAGACGAAATAAGGGACAACTAAGTCGAGGACCCTGAAGGGGAAGAAGAATAATACATAGTCAGCCCAAGTACAACAAAAATAGGCCGAGGAAGTGTAGGGGTCTACACCAAGTCCCAATCCACAAGAACCAGTCCTGACTAAGAGACCAAATACTCATATGGGAGGTGCGTGCAATAATATGAAGGTGTAGAAAACACCTCCAGAATACACAATCACGGAGCGTGATGAAGAAATGATATCCCAAATGGTTTAGGATCGTGCATACCATTGTTGTACACCATAGGGAAAAACTTCAAGAAAATATCGCAAACATCCGAAAACTCCTCACACAGATCGGGGAAGCACAGGAAATGGGCAACAACATAGGAACAAGTCCATCAACATCACAGATAGGAGAATAAACTGAAACAAGTGAGAGAGATACAGTCCACACAATACCGCAGTCGAGTGCAACATTCCACATTACACCAATCATGTTGCACATGGACGAGATCATGGGGAAGACACCCCTAAAGGAATTAGCTCAACTCCAATTGGTATTTCCATGGATACCATCCAAATATCTACACAAATTATAGGTTAGAATTAACCAAGAAGTACAGACTCGTGCATGCACAGACACAACTGAATTACATCAGGCAAAGGATAAACAAGACGCACTAGAATTGATATATGAGCAGGATAAGATCAAGACCCAAGAGGAGAGGGAGCACACAAATTGATTGGAACAAAAAGTGGTCGGAACTTATAAGAAGATTTCAAAAACCACGCAGAGGGCCGAACTCACAGCAATAGAAAAGATTGATCAGATTGCATAGGAAATCGATCAATATCAAAAGGAGATTGAGATTCTTCATGAGAAACTCACACCTACCACTCCACCAAAGGTAAGGGAGAAAAGGAAGAAAGAGGAAACATAACAACTACATGAGATAGAGAAACAGGTCAGCACATCAGCCGACTTGTTCGATAAAGAAGCACAGCTTTGGACGAAGATAGAAGAGGATCAACAACTCCAACAGTGGGACAAGGAAGAATAAAGGATAAGCGCAACTATCCAGGACCTCAAGCATAGGCAGAAGACAATGTCCATCATAGAGCGCGTTCAAGGGTTGCAAGATATGAAGAACCTACTGGAAGAACTCACCACTATGCAAACGCAGAAAAAGGAGCATCGGGCTAAAACGGAATCGCTTCAAGAGCGAGTAGAAGAAGTCATTACACAGGTAGAGGAAGCTAATAAATATATGGAACAAACCTGGGTAGAGTGCGCAGGGTTGATCAGTGATGAGATTTCAATCCAAATAGTAGATTCTCTCAAGGAGAAGAATGCGTAGGCTCAAACACAAGAATCAGAGCTTAAGGAGAAGTTCCAAGCCATCACTAGGGAGATCGATGAAGTGCACAAAGGATAGGTGGCTCGGGACAAGACACATGTCAGTGTTGGGGGCCTATTGGAAGAAGGCCAAAGCAGAGATAAAGGCGATTTTGCGAAATAAGGCATGCACGAGGGAAGTGACAACTAGAAGAAAGAGAAGAACAATGCATGCATGGAAGACCTAACGACATCTGTTGAACAAGATAAGTCAACTGAGAGGGTGGGAGGTGAATCAATTGTATAAAATTTCTTTCATTTTATAAGAAGATTACTTACTAATCAATAAATATTTCCTTTAACATTTAACTTGCAGTAATACATTTAACCAATAAATATACAATCACATAAATGAAACAGTGACACAGTGATTTTTCAAGAGGAAACCCAAAAGGGAAAGACCTCTTCTTCTTATGAATGAAATACAAGCTCGAACTCCTCTTTACATTCTTATTTTATCTGAGCTACAACCCAGATGAGGCTGCTACCTCTGTTTCTTCAACACCTACTGAATGGAAGCTACAACTCCCAGATGTACAAGCATCGACTTGTACAGGAGACTTTTACAGTCTCCCCTTGCTCCTCCCTACCACCCTGAAATCATTCTCTGTCACTACGAACCTGCAAATGAACTCTTTATCTTCTCTGTCAAAGATTAAGAATTCAAATCCTCTCTGTTTTTACATTCATATCACAATTCATTCTTGACCAGACCACTTAGATTTATCAATCAGTGTATGTGTCTTCCCTCCTCTATTTTTTCTTCTTCCTCAAATATTACAGAGCCATATATCTCCCATAATCCTCTCTTTCTTTTCTTGCAACATTCACCTTATATATCTTCCTGTATCATCAATGTGTACAATCAAACCCTTGGGCTTCAAAGAATTAGTTACAATAACTAAATAACTTCCTTACAGTAATTCTTATTGGCCAAGGCATCAAGATGAACAATATCCACATGATCAGTTTAAACATTTAAACAACACCATTCGATGAACATACATCTGTTTTAATTTTTCAGCACAGAATAACCCTTGAGCGCTTTGGAAAACCACTTGTGCTAACACATATGTCCATTGGTCGTGACCATAGGTTAATCGAAATGCATTTTTCATTTCGCATTTCGGTAATTCGACAATCCTGTGTTGAAGAGTATTGACACTTCAAGTTACGAAACCTCGAAATAGAGCTTATCTTCATGCTAGCTCCTCCCTCTCACATGACCGTCGGTGGTAACCACTGCCTACACCAAAAAGGTATTTCAGCGTTTCGCATTTCGACGTTTTGGCATTTCTTGTGATGAAGTGTTTCAATACTCCAAGTCACGAACCCCAAAATTTTTGGCGTTTCACATTTCGGTGTTTCGACATTTCGCATTTTGGCATTTCAGCATTTATGTGATGAAGTGTTTCGACACTCCAAGTCATGAACCCCAAAATTATCTGACGGCTTCACATTTGATCTGGTGGACATAGATCAGATGGTTCTCGTTAACTTCTCGAGGACAGATCAATGGTCATATACAACTCTTATATTACTCCTCCAATGCTTAATCCAACGGATATGGCTTAATCATTCATCGATATGGACGGCTGTCGTGGTTTTGGTATTTCGACATTCGGGACTTCGTGATGTTGAAGTTTTTGCTTACCATGCAAAAATCCCGAAATAGAAACTCCCAGAATCATGTGACGTGTGTCCCTTTCGGTATTTTGGATTTTCACATTTCGGCATTTCACGAGTTGGAATGCTATTGCATTTCCTTCCTTTGACTTTTGATTTCCGGATTCCATGTTTCATCATTTTAGCCTTTCATATTTCGGCATTTCAAATTTTCGCATTTCGGCATTTCACGAGTTGGAATGCTATCACATTTCCTTACTTTGACTTATGATTTCCCGATATCCACTTTTCTCCGATCGACGGTCCCACGGCCTATCATGATCAGATGATCTTGATCTCATCGGGACTTTGCACTTCAATCGACGACCCATAGCCTTTTGTGATTAGACGGTCCTAATCCCATCGAGACTTTGTGTTTCACGATATCGCGTATTGTGATGTCGAAGGTTGGAGCTCCTCCTTTCTTTGATTCCCGAATTTCGAAGGAACTCTCATCGAATCACCGTGCAGCTTCAAGTTTGACATTAATGACAAAACCTGTGCAACAACTTGTGAAAACTGACCAACAACATCAGGGTTAGGGTTTTTGCAACACATTGTAATGGCTGAAGATCCAGAAACATATAAATATAGATACCTAGGTCTCATAGAGGAGAGAGAAATGTGAAGAGACGAAGGTGAGGAAGCGAAGGCGATGTACTATTTTGTTGTATGACCTAATTTTGTAAGTTGTTGAGCTAGAGAGGAATGAGGAGGGTAGATCTTGAGGGTTAGATTGCAGGTTAAGGATCCTGGTGCAATCTTGTCTGCCTCATAATAGATCCCAACCCAAATGAGAAGAGTTGAAAAGTTCACAGTGTTGTAGTTCAGAACTACTATGATAAAATAACTAAGAGTCAGATCTTTATGGACGTATCCCAAAGGCAGTGAACCATGGTAAACCCTATGTTATGTGATTGAATGGATCTATTCCTTTCTTATCTGCAGTAGTTAGTGATGTGCTAAATGAATGAATTATCATATTCCCTACTGTTATCACACTAAGTTGCCTTGGGTCTTTATCCCTTAGTTTTAATTTTTCTAAGCCTTTAGATTTTTAATTTTTAATTTTTTTCTTAAGGTGTGATTTACTTAGATTATCTTGAATAAATGAAGGCTTAAATGATGACTCAATTTTGACCCTCATATAGAGTTTTGGCCTAGGTTCATTTTCTTGGCTTATATTTAGACCCACTTCATGACTTGACACTAACCCTGACTCATCCCATGACTCACTTGACTTGACATGTCACTCTCCTCACTCATACATTTGTATCCTTGCCATGTTGTCCCTTTGTCCTCTTATAATGGTCAAATCAACTTTTTGAAAAAGGAGCATTGCCAACTCACTAGGATTTTTTGTAATGCACTACCTATCCTTCATCCTTTGCCATGATTCATTATCATAGTGTTGATGTCATGTTTTCCTTTCTTTCATCACCTTGGTTAGTTAAATATGCCTTCGAGGATTTGATCTTTATGATCTTGCTAACAGTTTTCAAAGTTTTGAATGTTCAAAACTCGACGCTGTAAAAACTGTTGGATTACTGAGAGGGGGGGTGAATCAGTAATAGCGTAATTATAATAATTTTTCTTCAAATGTTATATCAATGTAGAATTATTATCCAATAATGAGTAGTAATAAATAAACAATCACACACATACATAGTACACCAGTGTTTTACGTGGAAACCCAAATCGGGAGAAAACCACAGAATATTTTTCCTTATATGTCTTGAGGAATTACATTCATTGGAAGCACCAACTTCCTTTGTTTTCCAAATGAAACTAGAAGGAGGCTCCAACCCCCTATTTTCTCAGGCTACAACCTGAGGGAAGCTCCAACTCCCCAGTTCTCTGGCTACAACCAGAAGGAGACTACACCCCCAATGTTCTCAGGCTACAACCAGAAGGTGGCTACAACCACCTATCCTTGCCCCATCCTGCCACCTTGAAGTAGAAGTAGAATGATGGAACCACTATCACACTATCACTGTGATATATATCACTGTAGACCTGTACCAATAAATTTGAACCATCCATCAAAGATGCATCAACCTGCACCTCAACCTGTAATCAACATGTACCATAAACATGTGCTTAAACCATGCACCAACCTGTAATCAACCTGTACCATAAACAAGTGCATCCAACCATGTACCAAGTATGTACCAATCATGTGTCAACTACTCATCAACTATGACTC
>SNQJ01S0141958.1:13404-24754 GCA_010110895.2 Picea sitchensis
CTGATTTGTAGATCTGTAATAGACCTATTGTATATGATCACATTCCCGCAAACCTTCCTTAACTCTAAAAACAAGAGACTAGCATTTTCATCAAACTTTTCTTTAGTCTCACATGCCTAGTTTTGGATTAGTCAACAACCCTAACTTGAAGTAATCATAACTTTGAACCTGTAATGTATAAATACTTGAAACTGATACAAAATTTTCCTCAATGTTTTTAATGCAATTAATCCAAGTTTCACGACTTGGAACCTCTCATAAAGGAGTTATAGCAAAAATGGCATACCTTGTTGAATTCTGGCTTATTCTCGAGAGAGAGACCTTATAGAGCACGCCCCGCACAAAATATTTGATGAAATGATCTGAAAATATTACAATGCATACTAAAGACTATAACCTAACCAACACATTTTGTCTCACTAAATTTGTATCTGTTATGAAGAAGTTATGACATTTTTACCCGAAACACCTGATTTTGACTAGTTTCAGGACTGGCTAGAAACCCTATTTTCCACGGCGTGTAACTCCAAAAATACAATGACCCACAATATGAATTGTTTTTTTAAAAATACTTGGATATGTTTTCTCACGTGCATAGAAATTTCACAGTCTGAATCATTATAGAAAAAATGTTATAGCGAAAATGGTGAGATGACCTGTAAATAACATACCTTAGAAAGCAACATCAAAAGAATTTGTCCTTCCTTGCATTTCGACCTTATTTTCTTCACCTTCACTCATAATTATGGTTTAGATATCCTTGGTTACCTCAAACACATATAGATATTCAATATTCTCAAGTGTGATTCAAATGAGAGAGCCTTGCCTCGTATTTATACTCTCAAAGTAGCTTCCTTAAAAACATCTTCTAGGTCACTTGGCCCACTTTCCTTATTTTAGGGTTGGGTCCACTTCTAGTTTCTCCATTAAATTTATTATTGAAATAATTTAATTTGTATCCAATTTGAATTATAATACACTCATCACTTAACTTTATTATTTACCTTTTAAAGTCTCTTAAACCACTTTGACTACTTTGACCTTTTGGGCCTTCTAGATGACATATGAGGGTCCTCCAACTTCGTAAGGCCATAACTCTCAAACCGTGAGACGTTATGTGACATTCTACATACCACCAGAAATGGAATGACATGTACTATCCATATAGAATAGTATTATCTGAAAATATATCATAACTCATATAGTTATCCATCAAACAAACTTGGGTCCATTACCCAAACCTGGGGTCTCCAACTTCTCATGTCCATAACTCTGTAACCATGAGGAATTATGTGATGTTCCACATACCACCAAAAATGAGATGACAAGCACTATCCATCTAGGATATTTTCCTTGAAAAAATCACTTTCCTTCATCTCATTATTCCACAATTAAGTGGTGCAGACCCACTCAACCCTCAGGTCGAGGATCCGCTTACAATATCGTTCTTCGTTTCCCTTTAAGCCAGATCGTCTCTTTCAATTCCCTGCTTGCATATTCTTTCTTTTGATCTACAGGTCCTTTTGGAAGATTCCCTGGCATGAATGGCACTAGGTCCACACTCCCCCTTCTCCGCGTGACCACCGGCTATGACCAAGGCCTAAACTGAAAGGCATTTGTCACAACTCGCCACTCGTGAGTTCGTGAGTCGAGAATTTCGACTCTTCCTTCCCAAACTCATGATACCCGAAATGATGATACGGGTATATCTCCCTGTTGTCAGCTCCCTCCACACATGACCACCAACTAGGCTTCTCACTAGCACTTTTCGCCTCTCACCACTTCACAAGTCGAAAGGTTGGACTTCCGTCCCTTTATCTTACGAACCCCCGAGACATGAAAAGTCAACGGGGTGTTGACTCTCTTTAATGAACAACGCGTGTCCACCTATCTATTCCACAGGCCCACCTTGCGATTCTACCACGTGTTCCTTACGCTCCACTTCGCACTTCACCACTTCGCTCCCCGAAGTGTTGTCTCCTTTGTATCACGACACCCGAAGTGCCGAGATCCCAAACTCCTCAATACTCCTTATCGCAGCTCGTGACCTCATGACTTCTCCTTCTAATATCTCAACTCTTCAACTGCCAAAACCCAAACCTCCGATGTGCCTAATGTGTCGAACTGTCGAATTTTGACACGTCATCCATGTGCTCCCACAACGAAACTTCTCGCCCTTTCGGGGCTTCGCCTTTCGCAACCTATAGTACCCAACCTTTGGGCTCTCACCTTGTGAACCTTCGAGTTCGCGAGATCTCTAGATCTCTGCCACCTGTCCTCCCTGGATGGATGACTCTGATCCACTTTCCACTTCGCTACTTTCCTTTCGCAACTTCGTGAACCTTGATGCAAAAATTTTGACCCTTCAACTCACGAAACCTTGAAATGAGATTTCGCGAGCAATCCAACAGCCCTGGCTGACTTGGATCCTACGACCCTGATTTCTTCTGAGCTTACACTTGAGGAAAGCTTGCTATAATGTACCTACTTCTCTACAAGATCTGAAGGCTCTTGTGACTTCACGAATTCTTCTTAAAGAACTCCGACTGTTTGTTTCTTCCTAGACAATTCCTGCGAATTTAACCAAGTATTTCTCTACAGAACTTACCTGCCTGCAACACAAACTTTCAACGCCTCCTTTCAACGCCTCAAGGAACCAACCTTCTATGATTTTCTTCGAAAACTGTGAATACCCTATCCCTCCTGAGCTTTCTCCAACTCCGAGTCTTAAAGAAGACTCCCACATGCACTCCTTGCGGCGAATCCTTCAATTACTTCAAAGAATTGAAGTCCTTCGACTCTGCGCACTCCCTGTAGAAGTATTCCTTCAACAATCTCTCAGGTTCACAAAATCTGAGACTTTACTCTGCCTGCGCACACCTTTCATGGCTCCTGTGCTCAACTTGCACTTCTACAAGAATGATAACAGTTTTTATCCCTCCTGAGCTTTCAAAGATGAACTTTGACTTCTATCAACGCACTCCTTGCGGACAAACTTCACTGCACTCCTTGCAGGAATTTTACTCACTCAGGCAGAGAAACAATTGAAACTCATTCCTTACTCTCCCTCTCAGATTTCAAACATTTAACAAGAAATCATACACACATGGCATAAACAACAAATTCATGAAAGAAGGAGTAAAACATTCATGAGCATAACATTCAACAATGCATACACAGAGAATATATGAGAACCATGAGTCTGAATCAAGGCTTTTTTTTGTATTAATCCAGAACTTATGTACATGGAATTCTTATACATGGCTCTCTGCTTCTTCTCTTCTCTGCTCTATCTTGACAATCATGTTACAACTATACAATGAGGGTGTCTATATCCCGTTTCCCTCTTGCGCTCTAAAACTGTCTAATCTAGAATTTAATTCTATCTACCTACATTCATTACACATAAAGGCTCCTATCTAGTATGGATGAGAGTGGATTTCTCAAGGTCCTTTTACAATAATACAAGCATGCCTCCACTTAATGACTTCATTAATATTTCAAAACATTTTCAAAAAATGTGCTTGGTGCTTTTCCATTTGTCTCTTATCTCCGCATTGTCTCACTATTGGCTATGCTTGCATGCCCTTGAGATGCTCTTGCATCATACTCCCTCGCTTGAAAATTTTCATGGGCTCCTGTCCATGAGCTCGCGCACGGTCTGTCCATGCTTTAGGATTTTAACTTCATTCAACCAGCTGGAATATTCAACTGGATGGCCCTTCCACTTGACCAAGTATTCAAAGTATTGATTTCGCCTGGTCCTCTTACCAACTCTTTTGTCCAGTATGCGCTCCATCTGTGACTTTTCTGCAACTGGCATTTGTTTTGTCCACTGAATCTCTGGCTGTTCACTACCTACTTCTTCTTCCTCAGCTTTATAAGGGTACAAATCTGAGACATTGAATATCTGAGAAATTTTGATCCCATCGGGTAATTCAATCTCATATGCATTTGCCCCAAATTTCTTTAAGACCTTACATGGTCCGATTTTCTTCATCTTCAGTTTATTATATGTTCCACTCGGGAACCTTTCCTTTCTCAAATGTTCAAGGATCAAATCACCAACTTCGAATTGAAGTTGTCTCCTGTGTTGATCAGCTCTCTGCTTATATTCTTGGCTCGAATTCTGCAATCGTTCCTTCACCTAGCTGTGAAGTTCCTTCATCGCCTCTACGAAATCTTCTGCACTAGCGCTCCTAGTCGCAATCTGTTCTAAATCCCTCATCTTAGAAATTCCTCGTGGTTGCATGCCATAAAAAATTTGAAATGGACTCTATCCTATGCTCCTATTAAGCGAGTCTTTATAAGAAAACTCCACCTGTGGTAATATGTTGTCCCACTGATTGTGGTGTTCTGTCACCAAGCTCCGCAGCAAGTCTCCCAAACTCCTGTTCACGACTTTTGTCTGTCCATCCGTCTGAGGATGATAAACTAAACTAAACAACAAGTTTGTTCCTAGATTCTTCCATAAGGTTCTCTAGAAGTGTCCTATGAACTTAGTGTCTCAATCTGAAACTATGCTCCTTGGTAAAGTGTGAAGTCAAATGACTTCTTTGAAAAACAGGTTCGCAATGTGAGTTGCGTCACTGGTTTTCTGACATGGAATGAAATGTGTCATTTTGGAAAATCTATCCACTACCACAAAGATTGAGTCAAACCCTCTTTGTGTTCTTGGCAACCCCAATATGAATTCCATGCTGACTGCATCCCATGGCCTCTCAGGTATGGGTAATGGTTGATAAAAACTTGCATTCTGCCTCTTTCCTTTTGAATGTTAACAAATTCTACATTTGTCCATGAATATTTTGATGTCTGCTCGCATTCCTAGCCAAAAGTATGACTCATTCAACTTTTCAAATGTCTTTTCATGACCGAAATGTCCGCCCAATCCTCCACTATGTTTCTCCTTCAGCAAATTCTCCCTCATGGAGCATTTTGGAATACAAAGTTGATTACCTTTAAACAATAATCCTTCCTGGATCATGTATTCTTCCCATTAGCTTCTATCCCTAAGAATTGGATTCCCAGCTGCTTCATACACCTCTTTAAAATCTATATCATCTATGTACATGTCCTTGAGATCATCAAAACCCAATGTTTTGACTCTGAACTCCTGCAATAGCAAACATTTCCTGCTCAAAGCATCAACAAATTTGTTAGCAGTTCTAGAAATATGTTTAATCACAAAAGTGAAATTTTGCATATATTCAACCCATTTAACATGTATTTGATTCAACTTCTCCTATTGAGTCACAAATTGCAATGCATGATTATCACTATACAAGACAAACTCCTTAGGAATTAAGTAATGTCTCCATTTTTTCAATGTCTAAATAATAGCATAGAATTCCTTATCATACGTGGAGTATTTTATCTTGGCTTCATTTAGCTTCTCGCTGAAATATTCTATCAGCCTGTCTTATTGACTCAAGACTGTCCCTATTGCAAATCCTCTTGCATCAAATTTTACTTGAAATTTCTTTTGGAAATCAGGCAACACTAGAATTGGTTGTTCCGTAATTTTCCTTTTCAACAAATTGAATCTTTTCTCAGCCTCTTATGTCCAACGAAAATATTTGTGTCTCTTCTTCACTATGTCCATCATCGGTGCACTAATTCCACTGAAATTCCTAATGAATTTTCAGTAGCAACTAGCCAATCTGTGAAAACTTCGAACTTCAAAGATATTCTTTGGTGACGACCAATTCTAGATTACCTCCACCTTATCTGGATCCATCCTCAACTTATCTGTAGAAATAACAAACCCCAAATAAATGAGCTCTGTCTTCATGAATGAGGATTTCTTCATGTTTTTCAACAACTTCTCTTGTTGTAACCTCTTCATCACTGTAGCCAAATGTTTCAGATGCTCTACCTTTGTTTTACTGAAAAATCAGTATGTCATCAAGATACACAATGACAAATTTTCTGATGAAATCCTTCAGGACTTCATTCATCAATCTCATGAAAGCACTCGGTGCATTTGTTAAACCAAATGACATGACAAGCCATTTGTATAACCCTTCATTGGTTTTGAATGCTGTCTTCCATTCGTCACCTTCCCTCATGCGGATTTGGTGATAACCACTTTTCAAATCAATCTTTGGAAAACCTTTGGCCCCACTCAATAAATCCATCAAATCATCCATCCTTGGCAATGGAAATCTGTACCTGATGGTTATTTTGTTGATTTCCCTTGAGTCAGTACACATCCTCTAGCCTCTGTCTTTCTTCGGACTGAGTACTGTCAGAACAACACACAGACTCAAGATTTCTCTGACCAAACCTTTGTCCAACAAATCCTGGACTTGTCTTTTGACCTCTTCATTCTCTTGCGGCGTCAATCTGTATGTTGCTTTGTTTGGAAAACTAGATCTAGGTATAAGATCAATTTGATGACTTATACTTCTAATCGGTGGCAACGAACGAGGTAGTTTGTCCACTACTATGTCAGCGAACTCTTCCAACAGTTCCTAAACCTCTTCTGGTAAATCATCTACCCTTGTGTTGGTTAAAACAATCTTTGGCTTCCTGACCACAATGAATTGTGGTTCCTCCTTCTTCTTAACCTCTGTAAGAAGTTCCTTCCCACTCATGAGAAGTACAATGTTGCTCACCTCCAGTTTTATTTCTTTATTTTTGATCGACAACATCATGTGAGTTCTCCCATTTTTCTCTAGGGTGTATGTGTTCATTCTCCCATCATGAATCACATTCCTTTCATATTTCCATGGTCTACCCAGCAATAGATGACAAACATCCATAGGAACAACATCACAAATTATTTCATCTTTATACCCTCCTATTTTAAACTCAACTAAACATTGCTTAGTGACATTTACTTGATGTCCTTTTTACAACCACGAAACTTTGTATGGGCTTGGATGATCAATCGTCTCCAGCTCCAATTTTTCTACCATCTCTGTTGAAACAAGATTATCCGTGCTACCACTGTCTACAATAACTTTACATTTCTAGTCTTTGGTTTTTCACGCAGTCTGAAAAAGTCTGTTTCTTTGGACCGAACTCTCCACCTCCTTCTCTGGTGTCAAAAGAGATTTTTGCATCATCAACTATCTTCTACCTTCAGCATCCTCTGCCTCAACATTTCACCTCTGTGCTTCGGCAATGTGAGTCTCTCCTTCCTCTTTCTTCTTATCTGGAAATTCATAAGACTTGTGTCTGACCTTTCTGCACGTGAAGCATTTTATTACTCCACCTCTTCCTCTTCCTCTACCTCTAGTACGAGGAAAAATGTTGTTATCAACATACTCTCCTCTCTGATCAGCATACTGCCTTCTCTGTCCATCATATTTCCCTTTCTGTGAGCTTCCACCTCTCTCAATCTAAGGTTTCTTCCATTCTTCCTTAGGCTTCTGATTTCTATCTTGGATGACTGATTTTCACCTGGCTTGACTTATGCCTCGGCCTCTTTGACCTTGTTTTCGGCTTAGCTTCTCTTCCTCCTTTAGAGCCATTTGATAAGCATCTTCCATCGTTTGGATGGTCATCATGCTTATCTCATCTTGAATTTCGTATCTCAGGCCATTCATATACCTGGCAACCTTTTCATCATTATTTTCATGATGACCTGCTCTAATGTTTAGCCTGTAGAACTCTCCAGTGTACTCCTTCACTGCCATCAGCATCTGTCTCAAGTTATACATCTTTCGAAACAGAGTAATTTGGTAATCTCTGGGAATGAATTTTTCTTTCATCTTTGCAATCATCCTATCTCAACTCCTGATTTTCTGTTTACCTTGGCAGCGTTTGTCATCTTGTAGTTCATCCCACCACAATGTTGCATGTCCTTTAAGTCTTGTGAAAACATGTTTGACCTTCTTGTCTTCTTCAACATCTTCATAGTCAAAATATGTGTCCAAAGCTCTAATACAGTCTAGAAGCTCTTTAGCATCCTATTTTCCCTCATAAACTAGAATGTCCATTTTGGCTCTTGCACTCATTCTTGCAACAACTCTAATCAAGTGTTCATTTGCTACATCTTCTGCTACAATTTCTTCTTCTTCGTGTCCAACGTCATATTCTCTTTCAGACTCATTGACATCTCCAATATCAGTTGTGCGCCTTTGTTTTATTTCCACATCCACGAGTCTGGCGTGAATGTCATGCAGATCTCTTTCCACTTCTGGATTCTGCACCTGCCTGCCCCTTCCTTCTGGCATTTCCCTTTCCTTTGGTGGATCGGGTGTTTTCCTGTCTCTTCTCCTCGGCAGCATGGCTGAAATTCCTTCTCGCTTTTCCTTCCTGAAATGTACAAACAAGAATCAGCCTCTGATACCAAGATGGTGCAGACCCACTCGACCCTCAGGTCAAGGATCCTCTTACAGGATCGTTCTTCATTTCCCTTTGAGTCGGATCGGCTCTTTCAATTCCCTGCTTGAATATTCTTTCTTTTGATCCATAGGTCCTTTCGGAAGCTTCCTTGGCATGAATGACACTAGGTGCAAGCTCCCCCTTCTCTGTGTGACCACCGGCTATGACCAAGGCCTAAACTGAAATGCGCTTGTCACAACTCGCCACTCACGAGTTTGTGAGTCGAGACTTTCGACTCTTCCTTCCCAAACTCACAATACCCGAAATGCCGATACGGGTATAGCTCTTTGCTGTCAGTGCCCTCCACGCGTGACCACTGGCTAGGCTTCCCACTAGTGCTTCTAGCCTCTCGCCACTTCACAAGTCGAAAGGTTGGACTTCCATCCCTTTATCTTACGAACCCTCGAGACACAAAAAGTCAATGGGGGTCGACTCTCTTTAATGAACAACATGTGTCCGCCTGTCTATTCCACGGGCCCACCTTGCGATTCTGCCATGTGTTCCTTACGCTCCACTTCGCACTTCGCCACTTTGCTCCCCAAAGTGTTGTCTCCTTTGTATCATGACACCCGAAGTGCCGAGATCCCAAACTCCTCAATACTTCTTATCGTAGCTTGCGACCTCATGAATTCTCCTTCTAATCTCTCAACTCTTCAACTATCGAGACCCGAACCTCCAATGTGCCTAATGTGCCGAACTGCCAAATTTTGACACGTCGTCCATGCGGTCCCACAATGAAACTTCTCTCCCTTTCAGGGCTTCGCCTTTCGCAACCTAGAGTATGCAACCTTTGGGCTCTCACCTCATGAACGTCTGAGTTTGTGAGATCTCTAGATCTTTGCCACCTATCCTCCCCGGATGGATGGCTTTGATCCACTCGCCACTTCACTACTCGCCTTTCATGACTTCACGAACCTTTATGCAAAATTTTCAACCCTTCAACTCATGAAACCCCGAAATGAGATTTCGCAAGCGATCCAACAGCCCTGGCTGACTTGGATCCTACGGCCTTGATTTCTTCTGAGCTTACACTTGAGGAAAGATCGTCATAATGTGCCTACTTATCTGCAAGATCTGACGGCTCTTGTGACTTCACGAATTGTTCTCAAAGAACTTTGACCATTCGTTTCTTCCTGGACAATTGCTACGAATTTAACCAAGTATTTCTCCGCGAAACTTACCCACCTGCAACGCAAACTTTCTACAGCTCCTTTCAACGCCTCAAGGCACCAACCTTCTATGCTTTTCTTCAACAACTGCGAAGACCCTATCCCTCCTGATCTTTCTCCAACTCCGAGTCTTAAAGAAGACTCTCGCACAGACTCCTTGCGGCGAATCCTTCAATTACTTCAAAGAATTGAAGTCCTTCGACTCTTCGCACTCCCTGTAGCAGTAGTCCTTCAACAATTTCTCAGGTTCGCAAACTCTGATACTTTACTCGGCCTGCACACACATTTCACGGCTCATGTGCTCAACTTTCACTTCTGCGAGAATGAGAACAATTGTTATCCCTCCTGAGATTTTAGAGATGAACTCTGACTTTTGTCAATGCACTCCTTGCGGAAAAAATTCACTGCACTCCTTGCAGGAATTTTACTCACTCAGGCAGAGAAACAATTGAAACTCATTCCTTACTCTCCCTCTCAGATTTCAAACATTTAACAAGAAATCATACACACATGGCATAAATAGAAAATGCATGACAGAAGGAGTAAAACATTGATGAGAATAACATTCAATAATGCATACATAGAGAATATATGAGAACCATGAGTCTGAATCAAGGATTTTTTTTGTATTAATCCAGAAATTATGTACATGGAATTCTTCTACACAGCTCTCTGCTTCTTCTCTTCTCTACTCTATCTTGAGAATCATGTTACAACTATACAGTGAGGGTGTCTATATCTCGTTTCCCTCTTGCACTCTAAAACTGTCTAATCTAGAATTAAATTCTATCTACCTACATTCATTACACATAAAGGCTCCTATCTACAATGGACAAGAGTAGATCGCTCAAGGTCCTTTTACAATAATACAAGCATGCCTCCACTTAATGAATTCATTAATATTTCAAAACATTTTCAAAAAATGTGCTGGGTGTTTTTCCAGCTGTCTCTTATCTCCATGTTGTCTTGCTACTCGCTATGCTTGCACGCCCTTGTGATGCTCCTTCATCATAAATCATGGGTTCTCTTACTGCACAAAGCTTCTTCCCATGAGGGCTTTCACCATAAGGGGACCACTTTGGATTTCATCCATATTTACTTCTTATCAACCATGACAAAACAATAATGAGTCATATTTATATCAAACAATATCGGGTCCATTACCCAAGCCTTTGTGCTACGAGGCTTTCTTCAAGGGCTGACATCAATGACAACAAACCTTAATCAATAATCTCCCCTTTTGGCATTGATGGAAACACTCTGATGAAATACTGAAATCATATCACTCATGCTCCCCCTGAAACCATGCCTTTTTCCTCTGCATCTGATAAATCTGATCCCCCTGGAACCATGCCTCTATCCTCTGCATCTGATAAATATCTCCCCCTTTGTCATAAATGGCAAAGGTATCTTTCCATCCGGGGTTGCTCCCCCTGACAGATTGTCCTCTTATGGTGCTTCCTCGTGTACATCTAAGACATATAAGAAAATCATTCAAAAAGCATTAATTTTTGGAGTAGAAATAACTCCAAGTCTTTGGAAACGATATTCAAAGGATTCCTGTGGAAGTGGTTTTGTAAAGATGTTTGCCACTTGTTCTTTTTTTCCCACATACTCAACTCTGATGTTCTTTTCTAAAACCAGTTCCCGTAGAAAGTGATACTTGATTGGAATGTGCTTCGTCTTGGAGTGCATCGCCGGGTTTTTTGAGATATTGATGGCACTTGTATTATCACAATATATTGGAATGGGATCATCATACTCAACCTGTATATCTGTCAAAGTTTGTTTCATCCAAAGAACCTCTGTACAACATGATGCTGCTACAATATACTCTTCCTCGG
>SNQJ01S0141959.1:0-24692 GCA_010110895.2 Picea sitchensis
GTGACAAACATCTAGTATTTCCTGTGAACAAAGTGCATTTTGAGGATGAAGGTTTAAGGTTTCTTCTTCTAGTTGCATATCTTCTTCTCTAATCAGTTTCATAGGAGTACTAAAATATTCAAGACGGTTTTATTCGCTTAAGTGTTCTTCAATTACTGATTTTAAATGTTGATTAGAGCATGAGTTAGAAGAATGAGGATATTCACCTTGAGCCAGAAACAAATCTTCTTCCATACTGGTCGTAGACTGGAAATACAATGATTCAAAGGAAAAACGAATTTGGTTGTCAATAAGAACCTAGTCAATAGATTCTACCTCCCTAGCTTGTTCAACATTGTCAGAAGGATTCTTCTCTTCTTGCGAAGAGAATTGTTCTTGCAATTGAGTGATAGGATTTCCAATTAGTTCTTCATTAGTGCTTGAATATCACTGGATGGAAGGGATGCAAGCATCATAGAAGAGATTTAATGCCAATGACATGTCATCGAGATTAAATTTACAGAGGATATGATAAACTCTTGTCAAAAAGTATTCCCAAGATGAATCGTCGTTGATTAGCGAAGTATGAAATTCTTCACATAATTGATCGAAATCATAAATTTCAAAAGCATCTAGAAATTCATCTACAAATTGAAACCAATAAAAAATGTGACATGCTGGAAAGGATTCAAACCAACGTTTAATCTGACCTCTAAATGTAAAAGCGAAAAGTCTGCATAAAACTCTTAAATCTGAGATGTCATGTTTGATGCATTTGCACCAAAACTTGTTAAGGTGGTCTTTAGCAGATATATTGCCTCCACCATCAAAGGTGAGTTTGGACAAGCGAGAGAATGTCTCCTTGGGAACATTGGGTAATGAGAAGTTCAAAGCATGTTCCAACACAGTGATTTGGGGAGCCATGGGGAAATTGAATACATTTAAAAATAAAGGTTCCTACAAGGCCATCTTGTCAGTCGGCCCTCCTTCTAGTGCCATTTGTTGACGGGAGAAATTGACTTCTCGTCAACTAGAGGAGTGAATCCGGTCTAGGGTTGTCTAAATAACCCAATCCATTTGGATTAATCCACTCCGACGGGTTTAGCAGCTCCGTTGGCTGATCTAAGTCCTACGAAAGTGAAAAGACAAAAAACTAAAGAAACTAACTAAATGGAAAACAAACAGCTTTGAAAACTATATACAATCTAAAATATATTTACAGTTTTACTAACTAACAGAATAATAGTTCTACTTATTAAATATACAATGAATTGATATATTTATATTTCTATTATATGTACAGTATTAACAAAATGGAAGTTTTGATCGAAATATGAAAAATCATATATGAATTGACTTATGACAGCGAAGCTGGTGTTTTTTTATTTTTTATAACTTTTATAAATAGGAAATAAAATGGCATCTATCTAGTTGATAAATAAAAATAACAATCTGCACTGTGTATATAAACTACAAAAATGAACAGTGAAACGTGTTTAGATTATAGGAAATTTATATATTAATTAAACTAATTAAATAGCACTTAACAGACTGACCTGTAATAGCGTTTCTTATTCGTCCTGTGCACAATATTCGATTTCGTTGTTTGATGGGGCCAACCCGCATCAGATTTTCCAAATGCTTCTCGCAAACAAGAAGCAGTGATGCTTGAATACTAATGTCAGAACAAGCAAGACATGTAGCAACAACGATTTATAATTTAACAAATGATCATATTAAGATAAATCTGAGTATGAAAATTTGCGTATTACTGTTCATTGAATGAAGAAGATCAACCTTCTAATCATCAAATGTGAACAGATTAATTGTTGTATATAAAATGAGAAACATAAAACATGGACGCTATATAAATCATATCACATCAACCTGTAACAAATTATGATATCTAAAGTATTCAAAATTTGATTACAAATCGAAATGAGCAAAACTTGAACAAAAATATGATATATTGAAGCTAAAGCTGTGCAAATATCCACTTTCATTCAAATCTGTGTATCACAAATCCATAGCTTCTGCTCCCAAGCAGCGATCGGTCTTTTGTTTACAAAATCATACATTTCTAAAGGCCACAGGATTAAAACATTCCTTGTGGAAATTATCAAATCGGTTCCAAAAATTATGGGGAATACAATCTCCCAAATTCCCATTCTTATCCAAAACTAACATCCTAATCTAAAACCATGTAAAGAAATAACATGTTCAGAGATGCCACCAACGATCCAATCTCCTATAGAAATCATATGTACCTATAAACACACAAGAATGCATGATTTTAGATTGCATTTTAGTGGTAAAATCAAAGAATTTGAATTTTGGTAACTAGCTACAGAATCTGTAACTAGTTATTATTATAACCAGAATCGTAATTTACCAAATCAATCAAAACAGAATAGATGCAATTTGAGAAAACAAATCTTGTATTCTAATTCAAAAAAGATAGAATCATGCTAAAATTAAGCAAAATCATACCAGCCATTATGAAATCAAATCGAATCATGATGGTTGTAGCTGCTTATACGTTTTTTCTTTTTAAAAATCGCATGTCCTGCAGATGTATAACTTGTTGGCAGACTGGTTGAAACTCCTTTGAATTGATCAAGGGTTCACAGTGGGAGGCTAAGATACATGGTTGGACGGGTGAGAGGGGTTTTGAGGCACAACCCTGGAGAAGTCACAAATGTTTCAACACTTGCAAATAGACCAAAATGCTCCCTTCAGCCACAGAGAAAATATGAGATTTGACCTCTAAAGGAAGAGCTATATCTCTATAATGATAAAATTTCTGGGGAAACTGCCCACCATGAAGGTAAAGACGCTTATTTCGGTTCTGGGTTTTCAAGGGTTTTATCTAATTCAAAACCATTTTCCCATAATTTCTCACACAAAAACATGTCTCTGTGAGGCAATTACGGGGTTAGCTTTAGGAAGTCTTCTTGGGCATTATCAAAAAACAACAAATTCTGGACACCGTTGGGCTCAATTCGCACTACAAGGGCCATAGCTAGCAGCACAAAAATGACAGGGTATTCAGCGATAGGATTTGACAAGATAGACACAAAACCATTGTCCTGAAACTTCCCCAACACAATGCAAAGGTAACTCGAAGTGCAAGGGCAAAGCGTTAATGCTATGCATGCGGGTACAGTGGTGTAGTTCGAGGCCATGCAAACAAATCATATCTAGTTGTACTTGGAATGACACCTTGGTACATAAAAATCATAACCATTGAAAACCATGATATACATATCCAAAAATCGATCTGAATGTTAAATAAACAATGGAATTTGCACAATTTAAAAGAAACACCAATATGTCAAATAAACCATTGCATCAACGATTTCATCAAAGACACCAATATGTCAAATAACCATTGTATCAACGAATTTATAAATTGAAACCATATTAACAATAGTCAAATGCAAAGTGAGTGGTGGTTTGATACATATGAAATCAAGGTGTGTTTGAGACCAAGGAGTGGTAACCAGGTTCAAGTAGGTTCATGATAAACCAAATGATCATTAATCCTTTGATATAATCAACATGAATTCTAACTGTGGGTTTTCACACTTGCAGTCGTGAAAACGAAAATGAAAAGAAGGCATGCAAAAAGCGAAGGATACCGGTGTCGTTTAATGTGACAAGTTGCGACGAGTAATGAGGGTTTAAAAAACCTTGTGTAGGCAGCTTATATAAAAAGATAGAGATTAATATGGCTTCCAACACACACTTAGAGGGGGGGTGAATGAGTGTGGGGCTCTTTTTCCCAAAACATCCCTCTTGCACTAAAAGTCATCAATTAGAATTCAACATTTATTCATTACCCATTGCTGTCATTTATAACTAGTTAGATGTGGGCACATATCAGTAACATATATTGGTAATATATCATCGACAAGTCATCATCATAATGGACACAAAGAACACAAGATGTATGTACAATTTTCTTTTTATTACGGACTACAATCCTTGGGGTTTATCAACAACAACTGCATAGAGTACAACACTACAAGAACACCAGCTATATATGCAAGACTCAGCTTACATTCTCAGCACCAACTGAGATGAGGCAACAATCCTCAATAGATATCAATCTGTCAACAGTTACGCGACCTATCAGTAGTGCAACCTGCATGTGAACATGTCGTGGCTCACTACAGCCTGCGTGTGAATGCGGTCAGTGTATAATGCAACAAGCGTCTTCTTCTAAGCAACTAGGGTTTTTCTTTTCTTCATATGCTTAGAACCCTTCTATCTTCCACTTGTCCAAACTGACCCACAGCCAGTCACAACACATCCAAGCTCTCCAATAGCTTGCTCATTCTCCAAAACAAATCAATATGAATGTTATCTCAATCATGTATAAACAACTAGTGTACCATAGCAATCATGTCACTACATAATCACAAGAGTGTTTCTCACTCCATCCATCAAATCAACCAAATTGAGCCACATCATAGAAGCCATACCAAGAATGCCCTAAGAATTCACAACATATCAAACAATAACATCTATCAAGACAATAATGTAACCATACCGGTGTCTTAGTGATAGATCTGAGGCCATAGAATGTAGATATGGAACCTGCCTCATCATCCAAGAGCTTGGCACCAACTAAAACAAAGATCTCCATGATTTTATTCAGTCCACACTCCCTGTACACAGTCATCCCACTTGTACACTCACCCTATACACAGCCAGCCCGCGTGTACATGCACCCTATACATAGACAGGCTATGTGGGCATTAGAAAAAAGGGTTTTCTATGACTCCAAGACTTTCGTCGTCAAGATCTATGACATTGTCGAAACTTTGATGCATCCATGAGATCCTCCTCTCACTCTCTTCCTTAGAATAGATCTTCAATAATGCTGAAGAGATCCACACCAATAAGATCTTCTCACAAGAAGCTCTCCATCAATACTCCAAAAGATATTACCAAGAAGCTCTCCATTGATCCACAAAGAGGATTCTTACCAAAATGTGTATTTTACAAGAGATCGTAGCTTCTTATTTATACTTTTATATTCTAGGTCACTTAACCCATTTTTAGGTTACTTAACCCATTTCTAGGTCACTTAACCTATTTTCCTTATCTTAGGGTTAACCACTTTCCATGAATAGAAATTTCTTCAATACTTTATCATTTAAATATTCCTTCTTAATTTGTCACTTTACTTTATCATTTAAATAATCCTTATTGATTTTGTCTCTTTACTTTATCATTTAAATAATGATTTCTTCTTTTCAAGCACTTTGACTTCTTTGACCTTTTGATGCTTCAAGCCTTCATATGGGGGTCCTCCAACTTCATAAGGCCATAACTCTCAAACCGTGAGGAGTTATGTGGCATTCCACATACCACCACTATCCATCTAGGATAGTTTCACCAACAACTTCATTGATCTTCATCTCATTATTCCACATACAAGAATGGGTCCTCCAACCATTCTCCTAGGATAAATCAATCCGTAAAGCATCTTCTCGTGAGGGCTTTCACCATAAGGGGACCACTTTGGAGTTTATCCATTTGTGCACCTTATCAACCATGATAAGACACTAATGATTCATCTTTGCATCGATTGGTTTCAACTTGGACATATATCATTCTCATCAAGGGCATCATATCAATCAATTACTTGACATCAATCAAACCAAACCATTTACATCAATGACATATGATCCAACAATCTCCCAATTAATCAAACCATTGGCATCAATGACAACATGATACAACAAAACTAATTTCCTTATCAATTTCAGTTGGTCTTCAAGCATGAAGGTGAAGATGAGAAATTTTCTAGGTCCAAGAAGGATCATAGCATAAAAAAAAATAGTGGAGTTGCTGTGATCAGTCTCCAAGTGGGAGATTATTGGTTGTGGAGCTTGATTATCTTCCTAATTCAGAGGAATTTTTTTTCAGCCATGTTTATACTCCATAAAGACTTTACACCCCTCCACATGAGGGGGTTGCAGTGGGCTCTTTCCCCCCCTGCAGGGTCCAGGGGGCCCATCCCCCTAGCTGGGGGGTCTAGGGGAAAGCAGGCCCTCAGCAGGGGTTCGAGGTCAGCATCCTCTGAAGGAACATTTTCCTTGTAAATGTATATTGTAATTTCATATTAAANTAATGGTATAAGTTATGTTAGAGTTTTTTTCCCTAGAAGGTAACCCTCGTTAATGAGGGAATTGTATTGCAGTTTTGTATCATTGCGAATATTGTATTCTGAGAGAGAAGATTGTGAGTTAAAGAAGAGGAAGTTACAATAGGTGTGTTGTAGGTTGTATCCCTTCATTTTGTTGGATATTAAAAAGGAAGGACCTAGAAATTTCTGTGGTCGACATAGCCCACACTGGGTGAACCACGTATATTTGTGTCTCTATTGTATTGTGTATCTTCTTCTTTTTTTCTGCATTTCTTTTATTTTATTGTTCCACGATCCTGTTTTTCTAACACATGAAACCTAGACATAATAAACCAAATGACAATGCAATGGAAAACAAATCTTGGTTATGAGTGTGTCAATCAATGTCAGGACTCTTACTCTGTAGGATGTGAAGTGCTATGTTTTTAGAATTGATTCAAAGGCTTTTTCTTAGTTTAATTTTGAGTACAAACGCCTCCACAAACCTCTCTGCTCACTATTCTTCAATAGGCATAAAAGTATTTGTTCTCAATCTTCTACTGAGAAAATAAATAGCCATATAACTCTAAATGAGTTGCAACTCCTTTGGATTTATCTTTGTCTTTGTTTGCTTCTGAGAGATTAGTCAAATAATCACCAAATAAGTCCCAAAGAAAACATGAAGGACTAATAATATGATAAGTAGCTAGAGATCTTAATGGGCATTGAAACATAGTTTGGCATATAGAAGGTAGCCAAAACCACAATATTATGGAAAACAACTAAATCCCTATATTATCCTCAAATAGAATCCTTTCTCTACTTACTATTCTTCAATAGTATGGTTTGTTACATTCATAATTCTACTATCAATGTTGGCATTTCCCATAGAAGATGACCTAGAGTCGCTAGTCCATAAATGCAATTTTTAGCTGATCTTGCAATAAATTTAGATAAAAAAAACATTAGGTCTTTCTTTCTCTATCACCATATTAGAATTTGTTTGCAAATAAAAAAGATACTATAAACCATATAACCCATTAGAATTTTAATACCTTTCACATAAACCATGTGTGCACAAAAATACTATATCAGTGTGAAATTGCAAATAATTTCTAAGAACAATCACATTTCGTGAGTATTTCATTTAATGTGATTCCTCATAGTAACTTATAACTAAAAAAAGAAACCAAATTATAACATGCCATGGTGAATTCACATAACCAATAGTTCACAATAAAGATAAATATTTTATTGGAAACCTAAAAGGGAAAGACAACTTTCAATGGTTGCTCGGTGCTCTTATTATGAGAATCTCTAGTTACAATGAAACACATGGATTTCATTGTGCATCGTCCTCTATTTGGCCAGAAATACCCTTTGAAAGTGAAAGTAGAAAAATAAATAGAGAGCGTTAGGTAATGGGAATACCAGTATGCGTGACCTTTCATTTCTCATTCCTCTCTCTTTTGTCTTTCATTTGACTTTTATTTTTCATTTAATTATCCTTTTCTTTTCTCTTTTGTTCGATTAAACTTTACATTTGCATTATTTTTACTAATTTATCTAACCTTCACAAATAACCTAATTTTACTTTCATTTACTGAGTGTTACAACCATTTGCTTGTTGGGATGAGTCTTACAACCATTTGCTTGATCAGATGAATTTCAAATCATAATATAATAATCCTTCGATATGCACCATGAATATTGTTGTAGGACTTGTAGGATATATTAATATTTACAACTTGGTATTTTTACATGCACTTCACAAGTTATAACAAAGAATTCATCTCCCCAATGACCTTATAACCAACAAAATCTCAAAGACTTTATGTAGGAAATAAAAGTAAGTCTATAGAAATATGTTTATTATGTTATTAACAATTTGAAAAATAAGATTTGACAAAATTAGAATAATATTTTGACCAAATGAACACCATTAATATGTTAGGTGAGCCATAGGGTGTTAACTAAACTTATATTGATTTTGGTATCTAAGGGGATTTTTCTCATGGGAACACATGAAAGAAGAGGACTCAGAAAGATAGAAGAGAAAAATGAGGAGAGAAACAAATATATAAATAAGGTGTTAGAAAAACTTAGATTTATTTTGTTATGTAAGGGGATTTCTCTCATGGGAACACATGAAAGAAGAGGACTCGCAAAGATAGAAGAGAAAAATCAAAAGAGAAACAAATATATAAATAGAAAATAAGGAAGTAGAGAGAGTGAAAACACTCACAACTATAATTATAGTAAACAAGAGTAAACAAAGTTTAAGAATCCATTTTAATCTTACTCAAAATTTAAATCAACTAAGTACGTTATGATGATTTTCTAAGAATATCAACCCATTAATTTAAAATTAATAAGATCATTAAGGCATTCATATAATGTTTTGAAGTTTGATTAATAGACTAGTTAAAAGTGGTATCCTTCATTGCCTACTTTGATTAAAATTGCATCTGCTTTGATTAAAATTGCATGTTATAGATGTGCTTCCAATTATATTTTGTGTGATTTGAGATAGGTTGCAACCTTAGTGTCGCTACTTCCTTATGGCTTGCATCATTGTTAATCAAAACTTATTAGTCCCTGCTGAAGGTGCATAGGGACTATAGCGATCGATAATTCGTTGATGTCATATTAATTTGTCCTTTGAATATAAATTTTTGCATCATTTGTATTGCTCCTACTGTAGAAGTAAAAACATTATTTTATATATATAAAAAAAACTTATATGTCATCGTCTCATTGGAGAATATATGTGAGGTCTTATTGCTAGCTTTGTTGTTCCCAATCTTGTAAATGTGTAGATATCCAAAGTTTTGAGCTTAGACACTCCTTTTTATTTTTTGTTACATTTTTACTGAAATGTTTACAAACCGAAAGTTTTGATCATGGACCCTATTATTATTAGTCCTTATTATTATTCCTTTGTATTTGTATTGAAATGTTTGCATACCGAAGGTTTAGATCATTGAAACTTTTTTTTAGGTGCTTGAATAGGCGTGACAGCTTAAATGTTTACATGGCGCGAGGTCCCGAAACAAGCCTGACAACTTAAATGTTTGCATGCCATGAGACCCTTAGACAGCCTGAAAACCTTAAATTTTTACCTAAATAGGCTTCTCAAAGTACATTTTTCCTCAAAATTTTCCATACAATGTTGCAGTGAATTTGGACAATACTGTTGTCCACCGCCAGTTGAATAGGCATTGTATGTTTAATACTTTTTCTAGGCTTGGAATGCAATTTCATCATCATTGAAGCTACATACATTGTTTACTAGGTCCATGGGTGCTTATTCTTTGTTGGTTTGTTGGTTTCTGCTTGTTGTTGTTTGGTTCACAATTCGACCTGCACTTATGTCGTTCATTGTTTCAGAGTAAGTTTCCATGCCATAATTTCATTTTCTATTCCTTCTTTGTTGTTCAGTGTTTGCAGTTTGCAAGTAAGAATGTTTTCTTATTTCTACCTACATGCTCGTCATATTTTTCCAGTTCCTTTTGTGCTTTGGCTATAGTTTGTTAATCGTTGGAGATACATATGTTGTTTTTTGGTTCAGTGGTTGTTGCTTGTTCATTGGTTCGTTGGTTCATCGTTTGCTAGTTTTTGTTGTTTGGATCAAGTTTGCGAGTTTGGGGCCTTGGGGTTGCAGTTGGGCCTATTTGTGATTTCTCACTGATTTGGTGCTTGTTTTTTTCTTTTGTTTGCTTTGGATTTGTAGGGTTGGGGTCCTGCACCAGCACTGGGAGTTTTTTTTTTTTTTGTGGGTGCTTTGCGATGTTCAGAGCCTGCACCTATGAGTGGACCTGCAGTTGTTTTATTTCCTGTGTCTGGTGAATTTGATATATGGCGCATGTTTCATGCACACCTGTTCTGCTGTAAACTTTTGTTGGTACTTTAGTGTTGACATGATAGAAAATAGTGGCATAAGAAATAATTGGACAACTACATGTGCAATTGCAATATCCACTATTTGTTTTGTTAAAATAAAACATGTGCAAACCACACCTAATAGCCATATATGGTGGAATGTGCCCATATCAAAATACATGTTCTTTATCATCTACACAGACTGGTGTGACCACGATACAACTTGTATTGTACTTAAGATATGATATGTACACCAAAGATGCTGCAAAATTATAGTTCCATGTCTAGAAGCATATATGGATACTTTGCCACAAAAAAACAAAATCATTTAGCTATGACCATGAAATTTCTTAATATTTTGTCGCTTGTAATATATTTTGGGCAGGGAAAAACTTTATATATTTACAACCATGGATGGAGAAAAGAAAAAGTTCATGTTTCTAACTACCTTTTATTTTATTTTATTTGATTCTCATTTATTGTATGTACATATTACTTGTTCTCTAGTGCATACCAACTTCCATTCATGTTCATTGTTTTTTGTTCCTTCTCACATTCAAGCAAACATAATACCTGGAGAAAACGACAGAGTCTTGACTATAGTGGTGGAAGAGGAGATACAAAGGTACATGATTGTACTATTATTTCATATTTCGTAGTTTTGTATTTCACTTGTTGTCAATATATGTATTCACCTAGTTTATTGTATCTATATATTGCATACCTTCCTACATAATAACATATCTTCATTTCATGTCTTCCTGCATACTAAATTCCTTCATGTCCATTGCAATTTTCCTGCATTGCTACATTTAAAAAAACAAAGTGGTTGGAGAGGACGATGGACTCTTTGGTGCGAATGTAGATGAGGAGTTACAGAGGTGCATACCTGTACTCTTATTTCATATTACACTGTTTAGTATTTCATTTATTGTATGTGTATTTGTTCTACATGTTCTACTATTTTGCACCTTTTTTAATTGTATGTATATACTACGTATCTTTTTGCTTATTCTCATGTGAATCGTATTCTCTTTGTTGCTACATTGAAATAGATAGAAATATATTTCTTTCTTTTACATGTATTTCTTCATACTAACTTGCCTTCATGTACACTTTTGATTCGGCGTTGCTACCTTGGAAGAAATAGACTGGTTGGACAGGAAAATGAATTCTTGTATGCAACAATAGAGGGGTATGTGGTACAATCTTCAAAAAGGTATACCAACTGTGCTAGTAAATTAAATATAGAAAATGGGTGGGGGCATATATTATTGGACTAGAAAACGATGATTTGGCAGCAATGGGCCTTTGTGCCCTCCCCATTTCTACTTTTTCCATTTTCTATTATCCCTTTTTATTTCTAATTTCTCTGCTTAGTCATCTTTCTGAAAATTCCTTGGTACGAGGGTTGGTGAACTCATGGGTTCACATTTATGGTCACTCTTCTAATGTATTCCATACTTACCCACTTTGTCGATTGTGGGTGTCGAGCTAGTGGCTTCAAGGTTGTGCCTCTGGCTTCCGAGGTTCCACGATATGCATATTGGTCATCGTGCCCCGCCATCACGCCCTATTTATTGTTATACATTTTTTTAGTCAAAAAATACGAGGAATATAATTTGATCCTCAAGTCCTTGTGTTTCGCAATTATCCCTTGACACCCTATTTCGTATTCCATCTTCTTTGACCTTGCATGTGACATTAAGAACAATTATGGAAAATATACAATGCATGTGCTTGTTTAGTCCTTTTGATGTTCATCTACACATGCTTACATCAAAAAAATTTGGACTAGTGACATGGCCATGAGCAGTCAGTCATCCCAAACATTAGCAGACCGAAAAGGCCAAAGGTATAGATGCATATATGTTGTTCCTATTATGTTTACCAAACAAATATCCTCAACTATTTATTCATCTGTGGCATAGTGAATATGTTGATGTCATATGCAACACATACTTTTCAATTCACAAGAAGTACCAACAAGTACAAGTGCGACGCCAGACATAGCATAGGTTCTGCAAACCAAGAGGTTTGGTTGCAAAACTTTGGATCCATGGTTCATCCAAACTGTGTGTCTACTTGTACATTTATGCCAGGAAAAAAAGAAAACAAAAAAATAATGCATACTACCACTCACATTACTTTTCCTATTTGAAAATTGTCACCAGATCTAAACTTGTGAAACGTAAAATACTATCAATAGAGGGCTTGAACAACCACCAAACTGGACAAGTGTTCATCGGGGACATAATGTTCATCTATAGCACCTACTTGGAAAAGGAAAAAAATACTAGATCCATTATGTGTGCTGACATGATAGACATGGAGGCCCTGATGACAGTCACACCGACTAATACTACACAACTTTTCCAGAAACATGTAGAAAATATATTGCCAGGTAATGGGATATCCATTACAAATTTTAATATATTTCCAAAAACAGTATATGCCTATGGTGATTGTGATCAGATTATTTTTCTCAACGAAAGAAGTATTTTGAAAAAAATTCTCACTATTTGTTCAGAATATTTTTTCGTCCCAGACACAACTATCAACCAACTTGCACATTGCAACGACACTTACCCAATCAAAACCATTGGCGCAACTGTTACAATGGAGAGAAAACATGGCTTGCAAGACATTCTCCATATAAAAGATGGATAGTTAGACAATGACAAGGTGATGGTACCCTTCTCCATATCTAGTTTTTGTCCTTTACTTTCGCATGTCCATGTACCTTGATTAGGTTACACAAATATTGCACTGTTCCATGTTGCATCTACAATTCTTCGATACCTACTCAAATTTGTTTTGGTCATTGGAACAACAATTGAATAAATGGAAATTTCCGCTTATTCTCTTCAGAACTATAACAAAGAAAAGGGATGTTAAAGAAAGGATATTTCACACAACCCAAGCAACATTTGTAACAGAATTGCGAGCAAACATAGTACAAGATCTCAAGAAACTAACTAGATCTACAACTATTGTGCATATACATCTACATATTCATCCTCACTTTGCTCATACAAATAGCCTCACCAAATTTCTACGAAATGCGACTGTGCTCATACAAATAGCCTCATTCATCCTCACTTTTCTCATACAAATAGCCTATATGTGTGAAATGCAACTCTCATGCTTCTGCTTCTACTTTGATAAGTGATGATATGATTGATTGTCTGCGATACAGTGAAAAATTTCTATACATACATGGTAATTTCCACAATGTTGTCATCCGAACTGTGGGAAACAAAAATGTGCATTGTGCACTTAGACAGCCTCTGTTACAAGATGTGCTTCGTGGGTTAGCAGAATTTTCATATGAGGCATACCTACAGAAAATGGAAAACAATGTCTACATGTTGCGTGACTTTCGGATACATAGCAAATTTACCTTAAATGATGACAATGCAATATTGCATATCGGCTGGAAAAAAAAATTAATAATTAAAAAAATAAAATAAACTAAAAATTATATTAAGCTTTGGCACCAAACGAAAAATATCTCATCTGTACCCAGATGAATGTTCGTCGGACTGGAGTTCTTTGGGGTTTACATCTATAGTTGTAAAATTGTCTTTCCAGATATTTTGTCTCTTCGTGTGTACTTGAAACAACAAGGAGAATCTAATTACAAATGCAATCCATGTTGTTATTTTGATGTTGTTTTGCATCTCCTAGTAAGAATTTTGCATATTTGTTTCAGTGTGTAAATAAATAAATAAAATGGTGGTCGGTTGTGGCTTTGATGGAGGGGACTGTATGCTTATTTTTGGGTGCCCAAGTTGGACAATTGTTTTCCAATTATATATCCATGGCAGGAATTATGAATTTTTTTTGGTGCCCGAATAAAATAAATGTTTTTTTTTCTCGATGCCCTAGTTGAAAAAAAAAGGACTCAGCATGGATTAAAACATGAGCTTGATGTTTTCAGATCTTTCTCTAGAGATTGCATGTGAATAATATTTTTAAGTCCATGAATGGGAAGCATGAGAGAAAACCCCATAAAAAGTATTCAAATGTAAATAAATCGGGCTCATCCTTTCAACTGTCGAAATAGCCTGCTCATCTGGCCAGAATCATCAAGAATTTCCAATCATATTGGATATTTGGAATTCATAAATCTAGTAGTGATAGGCCATGGAACTATCACAAGAAAATGTCCATAGTGATATTTCCTAATGGTAAAATATTAATCGACAAGTTTCTTGTTCCCCATTTTGAGGTCTAGTTATAGCTAGCATATAATGGTGAAGCTCTGCTAGTTTTGTGTTGTATTGTGCTTGGCAAAGTCTTGTTCATATCCCATGGCCCCGATTATTTTCTCATGGGAACATATACCAAATGTAAGATAAAACCAATGCCACGATGTCTTTTTTATATATATCAAATTTTTTGATGCAAAGGTCGATGCGTAGTTCTCTATGGAACCTTGTGGGATCTTGCTTGAGGCCTTTTTTGTTCATGTGTTGCCTTCTGCCTCAACTTTCAATACATTTGGTGTTTACTTAGTTCTTCGTTGTATTCTTTGTTCTGAAGAATTAATAATACATTTAGGATCTTTGCAGTTTTTCTATGATCTTAAAGACTATAGAGGACATGATTTTCCCTTTAATATAATATGTCGTATGTGGCTCGTTTTAGAACTTTTCCTTGATCGATGAACTTAGCAAAATTAGTCTCCTGGAATAATTTGAAATAAAAGAATATAGATTGTGCAAAGTCCAATGGAACTATTATATCAACGAGAGGACGTTAAAATTAAAATTCATCATTGTTATACTTGCAGTGAAGATGATAGTACAATAATGTTACTTAGACATCCCAAAATTGATTTTCTTGTAGATTTTCAAGGCTTGTCTTATACAAGCAAATCCTGGAAACTATAAGCATGGCTCGATGTATCTATTCCTTGATTGAAGAACCTCTTCACATGGTTAATGTACTTCATAGTTACTATTAAAACCATCAATGGGGGTTTCGTACAATAATTCTCACTTCCGAAAATTGCCATCCCCTTTCCTTTTGCCCTCTTCTTTCCCTTTCTGGTTACTTAATCGTTTTTCGTAAAAGGTCTAGGTGCGTGAGTTGGAGGATTCACGTCTTCATATTTCCATTGCTAATTTTATATCACCAGCCCGATTGACCACTTCCCCATTTCATATTGAACAAAATTTTTGAATCGTGGGTTCCCGGATAGGCGAGTTCAACATTGCGTTTCCATTATTCTGCTGGCTGCAAACAACATCCGGACTTCCGTGATCTACAAATTAGAAAACAAATTCATATTCATCTCGTTTGATTTTTCTTTTATTTACTTGGTCCTCTTTCCAAATGTGTCCTTTTTCTGAATGTCTCCTGCTTTTATATACAACACCTGGCGAGAGTTGGTGGATTCACGTCTTCAGATTTACATTGTTACTTTTATATCACCAGCCTGACAGACTGCTTCCCTATTTCATATTGAACAAAATTTTTGAATTGCAGGTTCCCAGATAGGTGGGTTCAACATTTCACTTCCATTGTTCCACCGCCTACAAACAACACCCAGACTTCTGTGATCTACAAATTAGCAAAGAAATTCCCCTTTATCTCGTTTTCTTTCACTTTTTGTTTACTTGGTCCTTTTTCCGATTGTCTCCTGCTTTTATATACAGCACCCAAAGTTACACAATATACAAATTGCTTTCTCAACATTGCACTTCCAGTGTTCCCCTACATACAAACATCACCCGAAATTTCATGATATACAAGTTGATGGCCGAAATTTGTCATTGTGACATACAATTTGACCATCGGCGCCTCACGTCTCCTTGATATATCTTGTGACCCTTTTTTTGAAACCTCCTCGACCACTTTCCATACTTGGGCATTTCTTGGAATTTGTTTCACGGGTTGGCGAGTGGATGAAATGTACAATGCATAGTCTCTTTTCGCCATCCCCGCTACCTTTGTACTTCTTTCTAGATATGCAATTATTAAGCTTTAATGCTAGTATTTTATCATACAGGAACCATTAAGATTGGCATTAATGTATGGAAGGTCGTAGAATATTTTTCATTAATATGAATTAAACCAATATTTGTAGAGAAGAGTGTTATCCTTTCCAAGTATTCATTTCAAACATGATGCAATCTCTTTCGTGCGTCATCCAGTTGGCACATTTAAAAAATATCTAATTCTTAATCTCTCTTCGTCGTCACCGCCACCTTCGTACTTTTTTCTAAATATGAAATTAGTAATCTTTAATGGTTACAACTCATTACGAACAAACCTTGGATATTGTCATTGATCAGCAAAATTCTTGAGGAGATCTTCCATTGATACACATTAAACCAAGATTTGTGGAGGGGTATATTATCCCTCCCCAATTTTCATTTCAAACATCGTCTGGAGAAAAAAAAAATTATCATTAACTTATGGCAACAGTTCCACAACAATTCTGTCCATATACAGAAAACGCCTTCGGGCATGATGGCCAGAGGTTCTAGTATTCCAGGGCATATTCTTACTACTCATCTCCCTCTGCCAGGAGAGAAAAAGGAGATGGTCTGTTACTGCACCGAGAGATATATTTCAAGCAAAATAATTCCAAGGAAACCATGCCTGCTCAGAAAACCTTCCCACTTGCATTGATGGCTGGCGTAGAGCTTGATGCGATGGATTTAGATCCAGAAGAAGATTATATGATGGACGATGATATGACAATGGATGATGTCAATGGAGAGATTTTTCCCACTCTTGCACCCAAATTGAAATAAACCATAATGGGTGGTATTTACCAGATCGGCGATGGTGGTTGTGACAACACAAAAAGAAAGAGTTTCATAAAAGAAATCGACTCTGAATGCAATAGCTTCTTTGTAGATTGAAAGTAGGAATTTCAGAGGTCCAAATTAGTCTGTTCTGGGTGGAAGTATTTCAATATAAGAAAATGACCTGTTGATGCTTGCAGAGATATATTTCAAGCCAAAAAAAATTCAATTGCGGGACCACTGTCATTTTCTCTGGATATAAAATTAACATCTTAGGAAATGAGGACCATAACTCCCACTGGTTCAAGGCATATTCCTACTAGTCATCTCCTTCTGCCCAGAATGGACTAATTTGGGCCTCTGGAATTGCGTGTGCAACCTATGTCCCTGAAGTTTTCGATTGTGATGAGGTGGTTTCTTGGTGTGTCCTAGCTTTAGTTTAAGGGCCATTATGTTTTTCGTGCAACATTTTTCATCTTTTTCCTCGCGAGAAGCTTGTGAGAACTATCAATTTTACAACAAGATTGTTGTTCATCTGCTTCAAGCCAAGGATTTATTCCACTGCGGACCCACTCTCCTATTTCTTTGTCAACTCAGGTCTTCCAAAAAATATTGAGTTTGGGGCACTGAACATTGATCCATCGAGGAGAAGACTATAAGGATTTCCTAAAAAAAAGCATGGTAATCAGATTTTTATGCATGTTGGAGAGAATCGTGATGGCTCCTGCATGTTTTAGATCATGTTCCTATGTTTATGGCAGATATGTTGAATGTTTTGGCCCAAATAACTCATTCCAATTTGTAAGGTTAGATATATAGTGCTCAATATTCTTCTTTTTTTTAATGGATTTACTATTAAAAATTTCCCTTGGAGTCTTGGTTGTTGCTTATTTTCTGGATTTAACACCTCTTCTCATTGGCATGGTTCGATAGTCTATTAGTTCTTTGATATTGTGTTTTCTTAGGTAATTTGTTATAAAATGGAGCATATAACAACCATATGACAATGCACTATGTCGATCCATAAGGATTTAATGGAAACAAAAAATGAATTTCAAACAATTTCAAACCAACGTTCAGTTCTATTCGTAATGCAGATAGAACATAGAAATACCAGATCACAATGTTGCAGCAAGATCATCATTCTTGTTTCTAGACATGCAATTATTAATATTTAATGCTAACAACCCATAATGCAAGAAGACTAATACTTAAGTTAATATGTTACAGTCATGGAAGAATGTATCAAGAACACACTTACTACCACAAGTTGCAATAAAATCTAATCTTAAACAAAGGATTTGTTGACAATTACTAGAAAATGATGGTTTTTCAACAATGGGGCTTGTTTGAAACCATTCCCACTTATGAAAATTTCCCTCCTCCTTTCTATTTTCCCACTCTTTTATCCCATGTAATTTCTCTTTTTGGTTACTTATTCATTTTTTTCGAAAATTTCTTGCTGCCTGGGTTGTCGGATTCATGCATTTCGACTGAGTGCTTCTCCTTTGTCTAAATTGCACTTTCCATTGTTCCATGACTTGTAAACAACACTCCAGCTTCTGCGATATGCATATTTACTTCTGGACTCCCACATCATCCCCTCTTCTGTGTTACACATTTTTCATTGGAATGTTTTGATATATACAATTTGGCAATCGAGGCCTTACGTCTCCTCAAGAAACCGTCACCCTATTTTGAAGACCATCCGACCACTTTCCACACTTGACCATTTATTGACATCTCATTTGCAGACCGTTGAGTTCAAGGATTCAGGAAATTTCAAATTTCTAGTTGTTGTTTCATGTGCCTGCTACCTTCAGATTTCTTTCCAAGTATATGCAATATGTATAAAACTTCTCCAGCAACATACAGAAAATATATTTCCAGGAAATGGAATATCTGTTGTAGATTTGAATATATTGGACCTTCTTTTCCCTTTTCTATACTTGACCAAATTGTCGGTTTTTTTTCCCCTCTACTCTCTCTTTCTTCTTACTTAGTCATTTTTCTGAAAATGTCTCAATGTGCGCGTTGGCTGACTCATGGGTTCACATTTGCACTCGTGCTTCTATATTTTGACTCTAACCAACCACTAGCCATATGATGCCTAGGCACTTTTTAGATTGCAAATTCTTGGGCAGGCAGGCTCTATATTGCACTTCCATTGTTCTATGGCCTGCAAACAGCACCCAGACCTTCACGATATACAAATTTATTGTCGTTCTCCCACATCATACCCTATTTTGTGATACACAGTTTGCACACGAAATTTCTGAGACCTGCAATTTGAACTTTGGGTCCTCACATCTCCCAGGGAACTATTGTCACCCCGTTTTGAATCCCCTGAGCCCGCTTTCCATATTTCTCCATTTCTTGGAATCTCTTTTGCGCCTCCAATTTCATACTTACTCGAATTTTTTCGCTTGCGGATTCCTGGACAGGCAGACTTCACTTCCAGTGTTCCTTGACCTGCAAACAGCTACCTCACTTCCGCGATATACAAATTGACTTTCGGACTCCTACATTAGTCCTCTTGCGTATTACACAGTATACACTCAAAATTTTCGATCAATACAATTTGTCCGTCCGACCCTCATGTCTACTTAGGAACCATTTTCATTATATGTTGAAGCCCCTCCAACCACTTTCCACGGCCATTTGTTACAATGTCTTTCATAGATCGTCGGGTTGGCGGGTTCAGAGAATTTCCAATTCCTAGTAATTTTTTTATGTGCCCACCACCTTCGCACTTCTTTCCAAGTATATGAAACAAGTATATAACTGCCCTAGAAACATGCAGAAAATATTTTTCCAAGAAATGGAATATCTATTACAGATGTGAATATATTAGCCCTTCTTTTCCATCTTCTATACTTAACCAAATTCTTGTTTCTCTTTTTCCTGTACTTTATCTTTCTCGTCACCTAGTATTTTTTTCTGAAAATGTCTAGTTGTGCGGGTTGGTGGACTTGCGGGTTGACGAATCCTACATAATCCCCTCTTCTGTGTTACACAATATGGACTCAGAAGTTCCGATCAATACAATTTAACCGTTGGGCCCTCATGTCTCCTCGAGAACCCTTGTCAGCCTCTTTTGAATCCCCTCCGACCGCTTTCCATGGCCATTTCTTGAAATCTCTTTCATGGATCGTCGAGTTGGCAGGTTCAAACAAATTCCAATTCCCAGTCGTTGTTTTCTATGCTCGCCACCTTTGCACTTTTTTCCGAGTATATGCAATAAGTAGATAACTTCTCCAGAAACATGCAGAAAATATCTTTCCAAGAAATGAAATATCTATTATAGATGTGAATATATTAGCCCTTCTTTTCCATCTTCTATACTTAACAAATTTCTCGTTTCTATTTTCCCTATACTTTATCTTTCTCATCACTTAGTCATTTTTATGAAAATGTTTAGCTGCGCGGGTTGGCAAACTTGCAGGTTCACGACTCCTACATCAACCCCTCTTCCGTGTTACACAGTATGCACTCAAAATTTTCAATCAATAAAATTTGACCATCGAGCCCTCATGTCTCCTTGGGAAATCTTGTCACCCTCTTTTGAAGCTCGTCCAACCACTTTCCACGACCATTTCTTGCAATCTCTTTCGCAGATCATCAAGTTGGCGGGTTCATACAATTTCCAAGTCCTAGTCATTGTTTTATGTTCCTGGCACCTTCACACTTCTTTCCAAGTATATGCAATAAGTATATAACTTCTCTAGAAACATGCAGAAAAGATCTTGTGAGAAAATGTAATATCTATTACAGATGTGAATATATTATCCCTTCTTATCTGTCTTCTATATTTAACCAAATTCTCATTCCTCTTTTCCATGTACTCTATATTTCTCGTCACTTAGTCATTTTTCAGAAAAATTTTAGCTGCACAGGTTGGCGGACTTGTAGGTTCACATTTGCACTCGTTATTTTATATCACGACTCTGATCGACCGCATCCCAATTCCATACCCAGCCACTTCTCCCACCGCGGATTCCCGGGTAGGTAGGCTCTAGATTACACTTCTATTGTTCTATGACCTACAAACAGTACGCTGACTTACGTGATATACAAATTTACAACTAGACTCACATCATACCGTCTTTCGTATTACAGTCTACCTATCATGGCTTCTTCCATGGTACACATTTTGCACTGAAAACTTTCGAGATATACTATTTGACTGTTGGGTCCTCATGTCTCATGTGAAACTATTGTCACCCCATTTTGAAGCTCGTCCGTGCGCTTTCCATACTACGCCATTTCTTCGAATTTCTTTCTCACATCGTCGGGTTGGCGGGTTCAAGAAATATCCAATTCCTAATCCTTGTTTCCTTTGCCTGCACCCTTTGCATTTAGCAATTATCAAGTATATACAAGATCTTATTTTTAAGTATGGAATTAAAAAGCAATAATGCTAAACCAGGATTTGAGGAGATCTCCCATTAATACGCATAAAACCAAAAATTGCGGATGGTTATATTATCCCTTCCGAGTGTTAATTTCAAACATCATGTAATGTCATTTTAGCATCGTCGGGTTGGTCCGTTCATGAAATATTCAATCCTCAATTCTGAAAATGAGTCTTACCGACCGCTTCCCTATTCCATACTTAGCCACTTTCTCATAATTCTACAAATATACAAACTGTCTGTTTAACTGCCCCATCATGCTCTCTTTCGTTTTACACGTTTTTCAATAAAAAAAATTGATACATAGAATTTGACCATTGGACACTCACCTCTCCTGAGTATCCTCTGTAACCCTATTTTGAATCCTATTTGACCACTTTTTAGACCTTGCCATTCTTTCCTTGCTCTTCCCCATCTCCGTGAGCTTCACATTTTTCTATAATGAAAAAAATGTTTATATATATATCTTGCTTCTAAATATGCAATTAGTTACCTTTAATTCTAACATATTATCATGCAGGAACCGTATAGATTGTCATTGATGGGCAAAAGGCTTGAGGAGATCACCTATTAATACACATTAAACCAAGATTTGTGGAGGGTTATATTATTCCTTCTGAGTGTTGATTTCAAAATCATGAAATGTCGTTCGCACATCGTCGGGTTGGCACATTCATGAAACCTCCAATCCTTAATTTCTCTTCGTCGTACCTTCCACCTTTGCACTTCTAAATATGCAATCAGTAAACTTTACTACTAACAGCTCATCATGCAACACCCATAGAGATTCTCATTAATGAGTGAAATGTTCGAGGAGATTTCCCATTCATAAGCATTGAACCAACATTTGTGGAGAGTTATATTATCGCCTCCAACTGTTCATTTCAACATAGAAAAATAGATTATATACTTTCAAAAAATAAATGGGACTTTAGAGGCCACGTTTCATTTACTGCACGAATACCACATGTGCTTCATGTTGCTTGCCACATCTCCGTTGTAGTTTCTATTTGCCTCCACAACTTTTTCCCATCCCTGTGCCTTTATTCTCAATTCAACCCGATAGAGACTACGCCGCCACACAACACTTGTTTAATAACATTTTTATTACATCACTTTCAACATCAGTATGTTCTTTTCCATTTTCGATGACAATTTTTAACAACATTATGACATTTCGACACTATGATACTTTATTTTAAATAAATTCATATTTATATTTTAACTTAAATAAAATTATAATTATTAGTTGATCGTTTACTGTGTATTCAGTTTTTGAGTTTATTGAAGAAATCTAGTTTTAAATGAATGGGAAAAAAATTGACATTTTACCCATTCAAAAATATTCCAAAAAATATTTTTAACTAATTTGTTACAATTGATTTCAATCTTTAAGTACAAAGATTAAACATACTCCGACAAGAACATGTGATCCTTAAAACTAATAAAAAAACAATTGAAAAAAAGAAAACCTTACAACTAATCCAATAAAATTAAATAAAATAAAATTTCATTGTGATAAGGTGTTCTTGAAATAATTAAAACCAATGTTCATACGTCTCCATCTTTGAAATAATGACGCAATTGAATAATTTACACTTTTGGTGTTAAGTGACATATGGAACTTCAATAAACATTATATTTTCAATTAATTGTTTACGTTTAAACATTAAACATATTTTTTTTCCAAATATTATTAAATATTCATTTGATTTGAAAAAATACTATTTATTATATTTTAAAATTTATTTATTATATTTTGAAATTTATTTTAAGTGGAGTTAAAGATTTATATGTGTCAATAATTGATATTCAAATTATTCTTATTTATATGTGTCCATAATTGGTCTTCAAATGACTATTTTGTTAATTAATTAAAAACTACCTACAATAATATCATTTATGGAAAATTATGTAAAATTAACTATAAAATTGTTAGGTGGATTTCTTAAAATGTTTTAAGAGGACAATTTTTAACATAATAATTGAATTGATGATTATAATTTTAAGTATTTATAATCATCAATTTAATTATTATGTCATAACCACCATCAACTTAAGAGAGGATGGCATAAAGACGCCTGGTCTTGGCTAAACTATTGGGGAATCATGGAAGAAACCATTTTGCAGAAAAAAGATACTATTAAAAGAAATGTCAAGTCAAAATTTAAAGAGAAAATATGGTGTGATAAAGAGTTGGAGGAAAAAAGAAAATTAATGTATTATAAAGATGTAATCAACCCTAATCTAGAAGATCAAAATTATCTATCTATTGGTGCGAGGGTTGGAGAAGAAGGTAGTGAGGAGGAATATCGGGATGAGTCAGAGAGGGACATCTCACAGAATAAAACATCTAGGAAAACAGGGCGTCGGTCAAACAAAAACAGAAGGAAGGAGGAAGACAATTGAGATAAGGAACTCATAAATCAAACCACTTTGGATGGATCTTTCAAGAAAGATTTCAAGGGTGGGAAATCTCAAGAAAATTCTCATCCTTCCAAATGGGTGGCCCAAAGTAGTTTTCATCCCTCAAAAGGTGGGGCAAAAGAACCCTCGAGTAAATAATGAAATTATTCTCATAGAATTGCAAAGGTTTGGGAAGAAAGGAAAAGAGAAGCATAGAGAGAAATTATTAGAGTGGAGGAATCTCAAATCCTTCTAATCTAGGAGACCAAAATGAGGGACATTGTTGTCCTTCAGAAACTAAGCTAGATTTGGTGTATGTCTTTGGTACATGGTTGAGGTACATGTTGGGTACATGGTTGAGACAAGTAGTTAATGAGTTGGAACATACATGAGGTGTATAATTAATGATGTTGGTACATCTTTATGAGTCAAATTTGATGTGCAGTTGATGCATGGTACATGTTGGTTTAGGTTATTGGTACAAGTTGTTTGGTACAGGTTGATTGGTACATGTTGACAGTGGTAGTGGTTGATTCAGTGACAGTGACAGGTTGTCTACATTTGGCATTTATATTTTAGAGCGGTTGGATGGGTCAAGGACAGGTGGTTGTATCCACCTTCCGGTTGTAGCCGAAGAACATAGGGGGTTGTAGCCTCATTTTGGTTGTAACCAGAGAATTGGGGAGTTGGAGCTTCCCTGAGGTAGTAGCCTAAAAAGCTAGGGGGTTGGAGCCTCCTTCCAGTTGCAGCTGAAAAACAAAGGAAGTTGGTGCTTCCAATAAATTTAATTCTTCAAGACATACAAGAAAAAACATTATGTGGTTTTATCCCTCTTTGGGTTTCCACGTAAAAACATTGGTGTATTATGTATGTGTGTGATTGCTCATTTGTTCATTGTTTATTTAATCTGTAACTATTCGATGATAATGATACATTGATATAACACTTGAATTTTTGGTGAAAAGGGATTAAATTTCTCTATTACTGTTGTGGGGTATTCTACCCTATGGACTAATAAGCTAGGGCTCTAAACTTATACGCAGATCATGACCCTTAAGATTTAACTTTTAACCTTCTACCCAAAATCTCAACCCCTTTTCTCAGGCA
>SNQJ01S0141960.1:0-21595 GCA_010110895.2 Picea sitchensis
CCTTCATGTGGTTCTCCATTTCTAGATTAATTTCCTTCACGCAATTTCTCATTCCTAGATTAATTTCATTTATGCAACTAGATTAATTCAATTCCAAGTCACGTGTTAGATTAATGATTCTATTTCATTCGTGTGTTATATTAGTGATTCTAATTCAGTCGTGTGTTAGATTAATGATTCTATTTTAGTTGTGTGTCAGATTAATGATTCAATTTTAGTTGTAGCTTAAACATTAGATTAGATTAGTCTCGCTTCAATATTGCATATACTTTGTGTGTGCTTTGTCAGTTTACAAACACCAGGTTGACAAATTAGATAGTTGGGAAAGTACTACAACTCAATTAATACAACATTAGTTCAGCCCAATGTAAAAAACTATTGTTCCCTTGTCATGATTGTTGTTCATTTTGCTGTTCATTTGAACAGAACGATTGTTGTTCCTTTTGTTACGATTGTTGTCCCTTTGCAGAGGTTGCATCTCTGGAGGAAGGGTATTGAAAACGGAAGGTAAGAACCTACGTAGGCGACAAGTAAAACGCTTGCGCCAGTGCCTACCTTTGGATGATGCATAGAGGTTATATTCTAGGACATATTTAGAGCCCAAAATTTTGGCGTCGTTGCCGGGGAGGAGCTCAGAGGTGTATGAGAGTGAAAACTGATGATATTATGACTTATTTCCCAAAACATGCATAAGAAATGATAAACAATTTTTTCTTTCAATGAATGTCTAATTAAGGGAAGGAGAAGGATTTTCCTTTCACTGTCAAACACTAAGATGCGATGACCTCATGTAATAGTCTGCAGTAGATGGATCTATATTTGAGCTAATCTCAGTAGAGTAGGAAGTCTTTTGTACCTTTGTTTGTTTTACAGGACGTATCAAGGAGATCAGGATCGAAGCTCAACCAGGACTTTACAAGGACAAACGCCACTAATAAGGTACACATATTTCTCCTTATCTTTCATTTATTAGCTTGATTAGATCTAAAAGGAAGTCAATGTCCATGTTAAGAATTTTTCTGTCTTGGCCTTAGGAGTCTAGATACCAAGAGGGAATCCACTTGTACGCAGGGGGATTCACCTACAACAAAAATTGGCAACTCCACTGGGGAGTTGCCAATTTCTATTATAGGAGAATCCTCCTGCGGACAAGCGGATTCCCTCTTGGTCTTTAGACTCCTAAGGCCAAGAAAAAAAAGTGCTTAACATGGACTCTAACATTCTTTTTAGATATGATTGATCTAATATGCGAAAAGGAAGAAGAGGGATATGTACCTTGTTAACGACGTTTGTCCTCGCAAGATCCAAGCTGAGCTCCTCGATAGGTCCTGTGAAACAAACAAAAGTACGAAGAACTTCCTATTCTATTGAGATTAGATTGAACATAGATCTATCTACTGAAGACAAACTCATGTCGAACCAAACATAAGTTTGAAAGAAACATGCCAAGCATTGATATATTAATAAGAACAAGTAAAAACACTTACAATCCTTTGATGAAGATGCAACAACTTCTTCCAGTTCTCCTTGTCCAACCCCTTTGCTCAAGAATTCTACACTGATTGCTTTGATGGCATCTCACTTATGGGATCATAAGTTTCTCATCTCCAATCTTTCCTGTCAATACCACTTACAGGATCATAAGTTTGGTATCAATCTCTAGTATCCACTGTTCTTGTATGTTGCCTATGAGATCACAGGTTTCATACCTCCAATCTTTTTCATGTACCTTTCACCATGAGAAGGCCTCCTTATATAACCTTGGAGAGGCCCAAACACTTGAGAGATATTTGGGATAAGTTGAGGATTCCTCTCCTTCAGTTGAGGATTTTCCCTAAGATCATGCCTTGACCCAAGATTTGAACCCAACTACCTTCATATATTGAGGGGATTGTCCCCTGATTTCCTCCAACAAACCAAAAATTTGCTCAGAAAGGGTAGTGCTCCGCCAAAAGGGTGCACACGGTGCTCAAACGCTCCCCCAAAGAGGCCCAGGGAGCGCTAGCACTCCCTAACAGTGGGTAGGGGAACACTCCTCTCCAAAATCCATTTTTGAGTGGTTCTTTCAGTGGCAAAAGGTTTGTACTCCTTGTCAACTGATTTCTCTTCTTCAAAACTAGTCTTTGAGGTGTATTAAGTGTCCTTATGATGTCATTAGAGGCACGGCATAGGAAATATAGAAGTATGATATTTGTGACACTTGTAACACTTGTGGTCAAGATGCGACACTCGCGGACAAGATGCGACACTTACAACACTTGTAATGATGAGACTTGCGACACTAATGAAGTGAGTAATTTTGAGGTGTAAAAGATTTCCCCCCAAAGTACGAAGTTAGAAGACGATGATGACTGAAGTACTTTGTAGAATTTTTTGAGCAAGGGTAGGGACATAGAGAGACTGGAAAAAGCTGCACACAACCGTCAAACAAACATTATGACATGTTTCAAACCTGAGGCAGGCATACCTATGCTTGAGTGATAAACACTTTTTAGGTATGGCCACCATAAAATACACTGCGGATCCACAATTATATTGAAAAAATGGTATAGCCACTGAAGATACAATGTGGATCTATACTCCTATGACCTAAACTGATCGTAGCCACGAAGAATACACAATGGATCTATGAGACTACAAGACATAGCCACGACCAATACAAAGTGGATCTATGTAACAATATATGTGTCATAGTTCAAAAGAACTCCTTTACAACCTGGGCAAAGTATGCATAAGAGTGATAACTCAACCCAGGGTCTTCTTACCAATCCCGATGTAGTACGAATCTAACCACGTGAATAGATGTCCTGATGTCGAACATGGCAGAAACCACTTGATTACCGGTCAATGAGGTAAACCGTTAACAAGCGTGAGGGAGATCACCATTGATGTCAATTATTCCCAAGGTACTCTAGTACATTCCAACAAATGTGAATAGATGAGATGAAGTCGAACATCCGTGGAATCATATGATCAGGAGTCAATGATGTAAACCCACTGTCGAACGTGAGGAGGCTTTCCATTGAGGCATGCAGGTCCCAAAGTACTAACTGGTTTCTAAGTCTAGTTACTGGATAATGTGTTGAAGTTGACATGAATAGACTCATCGAAGGAGGGCCTTGATGTATCCCCCATCAACGACGCAAAACTGACACAGAGATGTAATTGGCAGATCAAACGAACATGGACTGACACAAGTATTGAAACAAGATATTTGTGATGGCTGACTTCCGAGGAAGACACTTCCCTTGAACACTGAGGCACAACAGTAGAAAATTGACATGGACCACAACTTGATGATGCAGTGGATGCTATGACTTTTGTCAGGTGACCCAAAGGAGTAAAATAAACTCATAGGATTGGCTCAGTGCAAAGGTTCAACGGATTACAATGCATGCAAAGACAAAGTGTCGTGTTCAAGGGCGACTGTAAGAGCTACTGGTAGTGTTCTCAAAAATTGATTAGCTTGCTTCTTTCAATTTTTCCCCCATCCAGATATACGAGTACCTCTTTTTGATTTAACGAGCTCGAGGAGGGTAACACATGCTCGATATGACTCACCTTCGGTAAGTCCCTCTTCCTTTGTTTAACGAACTGGAAGAAGTAAGGGTTTAGTCCCATATGGGCCCTTCAATGTATGATTGTTTAACGAGTCCAAAGAAGGTAAACTCGATGATTTTTCATATTTAGAGGGTCTGAAAAGAACTTAAAGACGACTCCAATGTTGTCCTTTTTTGTAATGTTAGTCTCGCGAGGCCGAAAAAGAGATACATTATCACTCGGAAGACGCCCTTTCAAACCTTTTAACCAGTGGGAAAGGAAGCAAGATCACTCGGCAATCTTTTCATGTTTAGAGAGTCTAAAAAGAGCTTAAAGATGACTCCAAGGGGTTCCTTTTTCGTATATCCATGCGAGTCCGAAAAAGTGATAAAATTATACTCGGTTACGTTCTCATATTTTTTCGAGCACGATAAAGAACAAAGACTAAGCTCGGTATGCCCCCAACTTGAAAGCTAGTGGCTTAACTCCAGAATGATCATCAAAGGCTAGAGACATGCCCTCCAAGCTTCAATTCATTCACCGATTGTGAGGTTGTCACCAATTTCTCTACTAGACGGAGAAAAAGGATAAGAGTGGATGAAAAGAAGGTTCAAGAGAGGTGACTGTTTCATTTTTTAACGAGCTTGACATAGGAAAAGAACTATTCTCAGGGCTCCGAGTTCAAGCCCTAGATTGTTGTTTCATTTTTTTAACGAGCTTTCTACAGGGAGGAAAACTATGCTCAAAGATTGCGTTTCATTTCTTAACGAGCTTTCCACAGAGAAGAGAAACTATGCTCGTGACCTCTGTTTCATTTTTTACCGAGCTTTCCACAGAGAGAAAAACTATGCTCGTGACCTATGTTTCATTTTTTAATGAGCTTGCCATAGAGAGAAAAACTATGCTCGTAAACTCTCCGTGATCATGGCTTTCAAGAGAATAACACTCTGGAAGGACACCACATCAAGGGACAAATCTTGATCATGGCTTCCAAGAGATCTTCACTGGATGGAAGAAAATTACTCTAGAAGGGACACATGTCGAGGGGCTCGTCAAGGGTAAGGAGAACAGGCTCCAATAGCCCTACCAAAGAGATCACCATGTCAACTATCGGATCCAAGTCATCAGAAGTTGAAGTCATGGGAGACAATGCCACATAATTGACCTGCGGCGGGGGTGATACTGTCGTCATATAAGAACCATTCAGGGAGGTAATCCAGTCAGGACCGATGAAGGAAAGTTGATTAATAGTCACAATTCTTCCATCGTGAGGGAAATATATCACATAGAAAAGAGTGGACACAATATCTTTCATGGAATAGACATAATCCCGCCCAAGGAGTAAAGCGAAATCCAAAGGGTCTTAGACTACCATGACATCAATAAAGGCAGTTTTCCCTCCCAAAGTTACGGGAAACTGAGGAAGGGTCCCTAAAGGTTGACTAGTTCTTTTGTTAAAAGCTAACATATTCTGTGTAACCGACACAAGCTGAGGACAATCCAAACCGTGCTAAGCAACAGAGGACAAAATACTAATGAACGCACATTCATCTATCAACGTTTGAGGAATGTCCTGACCACAAACCTGTACTGTAATTTGGAAAGGAATGTGAGAGGGAAGACGAGGTCCAGTTAGCGCACCCCAATAAAAAAGGATGGCCTCATTGCTTGGAGGGGGTTTCGCGGGAGAATGAGGAATGCCCCCCAGCATGGTAGATTTTGTATCAACGAGAAAAATGTGGGCAATATCAGATTTACTCTCTAGAGGGAGAGTAGGATCGGCCGATGATGGGATCAGATCGACCATGCAGGCACTCTTCAAAGGAAGAGTGGGATTGGCCGATGATGTAACTGGAGCAATCACTTTGGCACTCTTCGGATGAAGGGTGGGACTGACCGAGGAAGGGACTGGATCAGTCACTTTGGCACTCATCAAAGGAGGAGTGGGATCGACCGATGACAGAACCGGATCAACCACTTGGGTTTCATTCTCCAAGTGGAGAATGGGATCGACGGGTGGAAATGGATCGACTGCTTTGGTGTCACTCTCTAATGGGAGAGTGGGGTCGACCAAGGATGAAAACAAATTGAATACTTGGGTTTTGATGAAGAGTAGGGCTGATCGATGATGAAACTAGATCAACTACTTGGGTTTGTGGTTCAATCGAGGAGGAAACTAGATTGACCACCTGATCAATCGGACTGACCGGGGATGGAACCAGATTGACCAATCCATCAACTAACGATGGGTTGGGGGAAATCTTACGATAACCTTTTAGAAGTTGAAGTTTTTCCAAAAGAGAAGAAGCCTCGTGCCTATGAGGACAAAGGTGAGAATAATGATCACCTTTGCATAACATGCAAGGGAATTTGACTGTTGTCTTCTTCTTACCAACCTTAATGTGACTAGTTGACGGGTATCACCGGCATGACCAACAAAGGCCGATGACGTGGAGGACCACATTTCTAAGACCTTGGGAATAGCAGGGAAATCCCTCATTAAGTGGTCACCCTTACAAAGACTGCAAGGGAATTTGGGTTTCAGATTCTTCATTTTAATCTTGTTGACCTTATCAACACTCCCAGTATTATTAATAGTAGCTGGTTGTTGGGATTCAACATCTGATGTTGTTGGAACCTTGGTCCTTTTCGGGCTCTTCTTCTTCTTCTCTTTCTGTTTCTTCTTCTTTTGATCAACCTGGCTATTTGATTTAGAACTTTCACTAGGAGAAGAAGGAGAAAGGGAAGGAGACTTAATGGGTGAAGAAGGCGAAAAGTTGACATGAGGTTGATGAGTGGGTGGTGTACTGACATCCAAAGTATTAGGTGCAGTTGAAACATTGGGAGGATTCAAGATCACCAAAGTGGGGAACAACCAAACCGGTAATCCGTTGGCAAGTCCCGGAAGACTCAGTGTGGCAATGTATGGAGGACCAAAGTTTCCAAAAGAAGGAAAGGTATAAGGTTCCCTAGGAGAAGGGGTTCCTCTATTGGTACTCTCATGATTTGATGCCATTAACACTGACTCGACCTAAGGTCCACTAAGTAACACAACCAACACACGCTATGAATTTGAGAAGCAAACAATCAAACAAAACCTTCCCACAATGAAACCACTAGTTGGTGATGAAATCCAACGTCGTGAGATCAAAATAGGAAGAGGAGGGGATAGAGCGGGCGGATCCATTACGTTGGCGACCTGCTTAATGGCCTTACGCCTTGGTGCAAGCTTCCATGCAGTAATTGTGGATTTACCCTACAAGGAGCCCAAGTGAGTTTGACCAACGTCTGTTCCAGGTACAGTGAGACTTCCCTTCACCGTCAACTTGTGTGAGACCCTAAAGATTATGGCTACTAAGGTTACCAACTCATAGTCAACCCCTGTGCGGGTATAGTCGATAGTCTAGTTGGAACCTATGGGCAGGATAACAAGTCCAAAATAAACTCGAGAGGCTCCCACACATAATCATGGGTATACCTTCAAGTGACACCTAAAATACGATCCTAATACTACGAATGGTTGAACAACAGAGGGATAATCTCCGTAACTCTCCCGAACGCGACCTCATGTGTAACCTCTGTGTGAGAGGGGGATCCCAGAAATCCTATACGACAATTGGATTTTCTCTCCCTATCACAAGATGCTAAGTTTGTTTGATAGCATTGGAAAGTTATCCTTTCAACCTATTCCAAAGCCCTACACCTTAAACTCATGTAGGTTTGCTAACAAAGATGTAAAAAGTCTGATAAATTTTAGTTAACCGTTGATTTTAGTGGCTGTTGTTTACTCAGAGGTGTATGAGAGTGAAAACTTATGATATTGTGACTCAGTGCCCAAAACATGCATAAGAAATGATAATCAATCTTTTCTTTCAATGAATGTCTAGTTAAGGGAAGGAGAAGGATTTTCCTTTCACTTTCAAACACTAAGATGCAATGACCTCATGCAATAGTCCTCAATAAGGAATCCAATGCAATGCAAAAATGTTTATATGTGACTGATAACCAGTAGATGTAAAGCTTCTTATGCTAATTAGACTTCAAGAGTTGTGAGATTTAAGCAATCTGGAAGCAAACTTCACATAAACCAAAAGACACCCTTGTTATGATCAAACAAGAAACAAAAAGCAAAAAATGCAAAAGGAAGGAGAAAGAGCTTGGACAAGATGACTCAAAGATCAGAAAGACAAGTACAAAAGACCTTTGAAAATCGTTACAAAGTTTTCACTCACTCAGATATACGAGAAGAAAACGACAAATTGACTCCAAATTGTCAAGGACAAAGAGTTATTGCAAAGTAAGGACAATCTAAAAAAATCCAAACAAAAGAGGATGAATCCTTAGAAAACAGGATGTTGAAAGCCAATGACAAAGATGGACTGAGAGTATGAGACTCTGAGCAAATGCAAAAGACAAAAACTGAACCCAGAAATTGAAAAACTAGAGGGTTTTTCACTGAAAATGGGGTAGAGCTCTGGTGTAAGGGGTACCAGAGCGCTCCAACACTCTTTGTAAGACCACCATGGATTGTTGGTGCTCTGGTAGCAAGGTCAGGGGAGCGCTCTGCTGCAAAAGCTCAGAAAGATGCCCAAAAACTCCAAAACTCAAGGAAATTCAATCAATCATGGTGATCATGATGACATAAAGAGGCAATCAAACCAATCTAAGAATAAAAAAGACAATATGGAGAAGGTCAAATGAGTGGGAGAAGGGCGAAAACAAGATCTGGGAATGGAAACAAAAATCAGAGCTCCTCCCCAGTGGAGTCGCCAATTTCTGTTGTAGGTGAATCCCCCTGTGGACAAGTGGATTCCCTCTTGGTCTCTAGAATCCTAAGGCCAAGACAGAAAAGTGATTAACATGGACACTGACTTCCTTTTAGATATAATCAAGCTAATAAATGAAAGAGAAGGAGAAATATATGTACCTTGTTAGCGACGTTTGTCCTTGCAAAGTCCTGGCTGAGCTTCGATCCTGAGCTCCCTAATAGGTCCTGTAAAACAAACAAAGGTACAAAAGACTTCCAACTCTACTAATATTATCTCAAATATAGTTCCATCTACTGCAGACAAACTCATGTGGAACAAGTACAAGTTTGAAAAAAACAGGCCAAGCATTGATTATTAATGAGAACAAGGAAAAGTACTTACAATCCTTTGAATGAAGGTGCAACAACTTCTTCCAGTTCTCCTTGTCCAACCCCTTTGCTCAATTAATCTCCACTGATTTCTTTGATGACATATCACTCATGAGATCATAAGTTTGAAGTAATTCTCAATCTCCATCTCCGTTTTCTGTATGTTGCATATGAGATCATAGGTTTCATACCTCCAATCTTTTTCATGTACCTTTCACCATGAGAAGGCCTCCTTATATAACCTTAGAGAGGCCCAACCACTTGAGATATATTTGGGATAAGTTGAGGATTCCTCTCCTTCAATTGAGGATCTTCCCTAAGATCATGCCTTGATCATCTATTCGAATCTAACCACCTTCGAGAATTGAGGGATTCTTCCCTGATTTGCCTCAACAAACCGAAAATTTGCTCAGAAAAGGGTAGCCCTCCGCCAAAAGGCTGCACAGGGTGCTCAAACACTCCCCCAAAGAGGCTCAGGGAGCGCCAACACTCCCTAACAGTGGGTATGGGAGTGCTCCTCTCCAAAATTCATATTTGAGTGGTTTTTCCAGTGGCAAAAGGCTTGTACTTCTTGTCAACTGATTTATCTTCTTCAAAACTAGTCTTTGAGGTGTTTTAAGTGTCCCTATGATGTCGTTAGAGGCATGATATAGGCAAGGTGGTAGTATGATGTTTTTGACACTTGCAACACTTGTGGTCAAGACGCGACACTTGGGGACAAGATGCGACACTTACAACACTTGTAATGACGACACTTGCGACACTATCAAAGTGAGAAATTTTGAGGTGTAACACAATGGAAAAGTAATCTATGTAAGGCCTGAACACATCATTCATTACGCTCATAAATGTCATAGGTGCATTACATAAACAAAATGACATAACTAACCATTCAAACAAGCGTTGATTTGTCTTGAAAGCAGTTTTCCATATATCACTTTCTGCAATTCCGATATGATGGTAACCACTTCTCAAGTCTAGCTTAGTGAAGTAAACAACATTTTTTAATTGATCCAATAAATCATCAATTCTGGGAAGAGGATAACGGTTCTTTACCATAATCTTTTTCAGTGCTCGAAAGTCAATACACGTCCTCCATGTGCCATCTTTCTTCGGAACTAAAACAATAGGAGATCCACATGGATAGGAACTTGGCCTTATGATTCCTTTATAGAGCAATTCTTGAACTTGTTTCTTTACCTTTTCATTTTCTAGTACTGATGATCTATACATACGAATGTCAGGAAGAGGAGCATCCTACTACAAATAGATTTCATGTTCAACCTCCCTCTTAGGAGGCAACCTTGTAGGTTCTCGAAATAACTCATCATAATTAGATATAATTTTAACCAACTCCTATTTATGATCTGGATCACAACCTGATAAAGCATCATATATCTATCCTTCTTTTTGTTTCACTATCATGAGAACAAAAGATTTACTTGCATTCACGAGTCTCTTCATTTTCCATGTGCTCACTAAAAAAACCTTAGTTTTGATACGATGAGCTCTAACAATAAATTCAATCCCATCCTTGAAAATGTGGTATTTATTCTCTTCATGGTAAAATATAGCTTTCCTATGAAATATATATGGACTACCCAAGAAAATGCCACAAATTTCAAGAGGTACAACATCTAACTCAACCTCATCAACGAACTTGGATGTAATTGCAAATCTGACCTTACACTACTTCGTCACCTGTGACTTAGCATCTTCACACACCCAACCTAATGGATACGGTTTTTTATGAGGTGTTGTCTTCAAACCTATCTTCTTAACAATTGCTTTAGATATTAGGTTAACTTGAGATCCACTGTCGAGAAAAGTACCTATCTTTGTATGCTTGACTATAGCCCTAACATGGAAAAGCTCACTTCTTTTCTTTTGATCAATAACACTTTCTGATTTAGCAGATTGAATTGAAGAATTAGTAGTAGATGTACCTTTTCTTCCTATCACCATGATATTAGATTCATCTCATAAATATGATCACAGACCCTGGCGAGCTGACGCAACAATCTTCTTCTTCCCTTTATCCTCAAACTTCTTTGGTCGTAATTCTGGATGCAACTTCCAACACTATGCTTCCTCATGCCCCTTTCGCTTACAGTGGGAAGTTCTAGGTCTTTCTCCAACTTTATTTATAGTAGCTGACTTTGTGCTTTTCCATTTTCATTTTGGTTTCTTTTCGAACTTGTATGGATTTTTATCTTCAATCACGTGCTTCCCCTTACTAGCCTCCAGATGAGTACCTTGTACTGCTACTTCATCAATGTTAGTAGGGTTAAACATCAGGATAGTGTGTCAAAGATATGAGTGCATTCCACCAATATACTTTAGAAGAGTTTCCTGAGCATTTATTGGAATCCCTAAAGATAATGCTTTTTTTTTAAATTCTTGTGTATACACTTGGATATTTTTTCCCTTGCCTTGTCTGAGATGTTTCCATTCCATCATTGTTGTTTGCACATAAGCCAATGGATAAAATTATTTTCTAATTGCAACAACAAATTCATCCCAAGAAGAAATTAATGTACCATGTTGAACAAGATCAACTTGTGTCTTACTCTCCCACCATATCAAGGTTGTACCACCCAAACGAAGAGTAGCCAATTATATCTTTTCAATGTCGTCCACGATCCTTTGCAACCTGCAATATACCTCTATCTGCTTGATCCAATTTTCCAACTTTTCAACATTCAATTCTCCATCATATATTGGCAATTCGAACTTAACATCTAGTTTTAATAAAGACAAATTATGAACATGAGAATTCTTTTTAGTGGACTTCTTCTTACGTGAAAAATGTTCACTTGTGGATGAAGAATATGGTGAGGATGGTTTTGAAGGCCCTCCACCTTCACCTCCTCCTTCATCTTTAACTGGTTCAACTTTTTCTGATGTATATTCTTCCTTGGCCTTCTTTCGACCCTAATACATTTCTTCTACCATGGCTTTCATTAAATTAAAATCCTCGAAGAAATCATCTTTAGAGTCATAAGGACCTAACTTTCTTGGCGAAGTCATCTCTCTTCTTCAAGTAAAGCTTCTTGACCCAATCTTTGGATTATAACTTGCAAGTTTTCCTTCTCCTTGCTTGGATTTGGACCTTGTAAGCATTCACTTGCAACCACCTATGAAAACCTTAGCTCTGATACCAACTTGATCCAAAAAATCCTTAGATATTAATTATTATTTAAATACATGTACATATCTACTTGATCTTTGAAATAATAATGATCGTTTGACTGATTGAAAAATACATGTGACATTACTTATCTATCCAAATTCACTTTAATGATAAACAACTTGCAAATAATTGAGCAAAATAGAACAACAATACCAAAATCACATANACTGCTGGTTGGAAAAATTATGGATGGTGTTGTCATTATGTTGTACAGCTTTTGTATGGCTCAGATCCTCCTAGCTTATTGAATATTTTGAATGGAAAGAACTTTCAACAAGTTTGCAAATGTTGAAGGATCTGATGAGGAACAGTCCCATTTAAAGTATATTATAACATTTTCATGGCATTATGTATTACCTTGTCCTTTGCATGATGATAAAATTTATAAAGTAAACATTTAAAGGTTGTTTTTATGATTTTGTTTACAGTAATGATGAGTTCTTTTACCACATTATAAAAATGTGTCATTTTAATACCCCAATTTTAGAATGGGTGCTACTGGTAGCAGTACTTTTCAATTTGATGGTTGATTTTGAGGTTTTGGTTTTAATGGTACCAAGTGATAAAAATATGATTTCAAATGATCTCAAAATTTAACGTTTCGAAAAGAAAAAAAAAATCAAAAACATCTGTTTTGTTTTTAGGTGCTAATTTTAAGGTTTTTTTGAGCTACTATCTAATTTTTTTAGGCAATGTTTGAAAAATGTTGTAATTTTGACCCCGTTTAAAAAAATGGTGCTACCGGTAGCACCACTTTTTGATTTGGGGGTTGATTTTGATGTTTTTTATGCAAAAATATGGGTTTTCTGGGCCAGAGTTCTCGTTTTGAGGTCACAGTTCTCATTAAGTTGGTAACTATGTTTTGAACCACAGAGGGATAATCTCCGTAACTCTCCTGAACGCGACCTCATGCGTAACATCTGTGTGAGAGGGGGATCCCAGAAAGCCTATACAACAATTGGATTTTCTCTCCCTATCACAAGATGCTAAGTTTGTTTGATAGCTTTGGAAAGTTATCCTTTCAACCTATTCCAAATCCCTAAACCTTAAACTAATGTAGGTTTGCTAACAAAGATGTAAAAAGTCTGATAAATTTTAGTTAACCGTTGATTTTAGTGGTTGTTGTTTACTCAGAGGTGTATGAGAGTGAAAACATATGATATTGTGACTCAGTGCCCAAAACATGCATAAGAAATGATAAACAATCTTTTCTTTCAATGAATGTCTAGTTAAGGGAAGGAGAAGGATTTTCCTTTCACTTTCAAACACTAAGATGCAATGACCTCATGCAATATTCCTCAATAAGGAATCCAATTCAATGCAAAAATGTTTATATGTGACTGATAACCAGTAGATGTAAAGCTTCTTATGCTAATAAGACTTCAAGAGTTGTGAGATTTAAGCAATCTGGAAGCAAACTTCACATAAACCAAAAGACACCCTTGTTATGATCAAACAAGAAACAAAAAGCCAAAAATGCAAAAGGAAGGAGAAAGAGCTTGGACAAGATGACTCAAAGATCAGAAAGACAAGTACAAAAGACCTTTGAAAATCCTTACAAAGTTTTCACTCACTCAGATAAACGAGAAGAAAACGACAAATTGACTCCAAATTGTCAAGGACAAAGAGTTATTGCAAAGTAAGGACAAGTCTAAAAAAATCCAAACAAAAGAGGATGAATCCTTAGAAAACAGGATGTTGGAATCCAATGACAAAGATGGACTGAGAGTATGAGACTCTGAGCAAATGCAAAAGACAAAAACTGAATCCAGAAACTGAAAAACTAGAGGGGTTTTCACTGAAAATGGGGTAGCGCTCTGGTGTAAGGGGTACCAGAGCGCTCCAACACTCTTTGTAAGACCACCATGGATTGTTGGTGCTCTAGTAGCAAGGGAAGGGGAGCGCTCTGCTGCAAAAGCTTAAAAAGATGCCCAAAAACTCAAAAACTCAAGGAAATTCAATCAATCATGGTGATCATGATGACATAAAGAGGCAATCAAACCAATCTAAGAATAAAAAAGACAATATGGAGAAGGTCAAATGAGTGGGAAAAGGGCCAAAACAAGATCTGGGAATGGAAACAAAAATTAGAGCTCCTCCCCAGTGGAGTCGCCAATTTCTGTTGTAGGTGAATCCCCTTGCGGACAAGTTGATTCCCTCTTGGTCTCTAGACTCCTATGGCCAAGACAGAAAAGTGCTTAACATGGACACTGACTTCCTTTTAGATATAATCAAGCTAATAAATGAAAGAGACGAAGAAATATATGTACCTTGTTAGCGATGTTTGTCCTTGCAAAGTACTGGCTGAGCTTCGATCCTGAGCTCCCTGATAGATCCTGTAAAACAAACAAAGGTACAAAAGACTTTGAACTCTACTAATATTAGCTCAAATATAGTTCCATCTACTGCAGACAAACTCATGTGGTTCAAGTACAAGTTTGAAAAAAACAGGCCAAGCATTGATTATTAATGAGAACAAGTAAAAGTACTTACAATCCTTTGAATGAAGGTGCAACAACTTCTTCCAGTTCTCCTTGTCCAACCCCTTTGCTCAATTAATATCCACTGATTTCTTTGCTGACATATCACTCATGAGATCATAAATTTGATGTAATTCTCAATCTCCATCTCCGTTTTCTGTATGTTGCCTATGAGATCATAGGTTTCATACCTCCAATCTTTTTCATGTACCTTTCACCATGAGAAGGCCTCTTTATATAACCTTGGAGAGGCCCAACCAATTGAGATATATTTGGGATAAGTTGAGGATTCCTCTCCTTCAATTGAGGATCTTCCCTAAGATCATTCCTTGACCATCTATTTGAATCCAACCACCTTCGAGAATTGAGGGATTCTTCCCTGATTTGCCTCAACAAACCCAAAATTTGCTCAGAAAAGGGTAGCGCTCCCCCAAAAGGCTGCACAAGGCGCTCAAACACTCCCCCAAAGAGGCTCGGGGAGCGCCAATACTCCCTAACAGTGGGTAGGGGAGCGCTCCTCTCCAAAATTCATATTTGAGTGGTTTTTCCAGTGGCAAAAGGCTTGTACTTCTTGTCAACTGATTTATCTTCTTCAAAACTAGTCTTTGAGGTGTCTTAAGTGTCCCTATGATGTCGTTAGAGGCATGAGATAGACAAGGTGGCAGTATGATGTTTTTGACACTTGCAACACTTGTGGTCAAGACGTGACACTTGGGGACAAGATGCGACACTTACAACACTTGTAATGATGACACTTGCGACACTATCAAAGTGAGTAATTTTGAGGTGTAACACAATGAAAAAGTAATCTATGTAAGGCCTGAACACATCATTCATTACGCTCATAAATGTCGCAGGTGCATTACATAAACAAAGTGACATAACTAACCATTCAAACAAGCCTTGATTTGTCTTGAAAGCAGTTTTCCATATATCACTTTCTGCAATTCCGATCTGATGGTAACCACTTCTCAAGTCTAGCTTAGTGAAGCAAACAAATTTTTTTAACTGATCCAATAAATCATCAATTATGGGAAGAGGATAACGGTTCTTTACCATAATATTTTTCAACGCACGAAATTCAATACACGTCCTCCACGTGCCATCTTTCTTCGAAACTAAAACAATAGGAGATCCACATGGAGAGGAACTTGGCCTTATGATTCCTTTATCGAGCAATTCTTGAACTTGTTTCTTTACCTTTTCATTTTCTAGTATTGATGATCTATACATACCAATGTCAGGAAGAGGAACATCCTACTACAAATAGATTTCATGTTCAACCTCCCTCTTAGGAGGCAACCTTGTAGGTTCTCGAAATAACTCATCATAATTAGATATAATTTTGACCAACTCCTATTTATGATCTGGATCACAACCTAATAAAGCATCATATATCTATCCTTCTTTTTGTTTCACTATCAAGAGAACAAAATATTTACTTGCATTCACGAGTCTCTTCATTTTCCATGTGCTCACTAAAAAACCCTTAGTTTTGATACGATGAGCTCTAACAATAAATTCAATCCCATCCTTGAAAATGTGGTATTTATTCTCTTTGTGGTAAAATATAGCTTTCCTATCAAATATATATGGACTACCCAAGAAAATGCCACAAATTTCAAGAGGTACAACATCTAACTCAACCTCATCAACGAACTTGGATGTAATTGCAAATCTGACCTTACACTACTTTGTCACCTGCGACTTAGCATCTTCACACACCCAACCTAATTGATACGGTTTTTTATGAGGTGTTGTCTTCAAACCTAGCTTCTTAACAATTGCTTTAGATATTAGGTTAACTTGAGATCCACTGTCGAGAAAAGTACCTATCTTTGTATGCTTGACTATAGCCCTAACATGGAAAATCTCACTTCTTTTCTTTTGATCAATAACACTTTCTGATTTAGCAGATTGAATTGAAGAATTAGTAGTAGATGTACCTTTTCTTCCTATCACCATGATATTAGATTCATCTCATAAATATGATCACAGATCCTGTCGAGTTGACGCAAAAATCTTCTTCTTCCCTTTATCCTCGAACTTCTTTGGTCGTAATTATGGATGCAACTTCCAACACTATGCTTCCTCATGCCCCTTTCTCTTACAGTGGGAAGTTCTAGGTCTTTCTCCAACTTTCTTTATAGTAGCTGACTTTTTTCTCTTCCATTTTCATTTTGGTTTCTTTTCGAACTTGTATGGATTCTTATCTTCAATCACGTGCTTCCCCTTACTAGCCTCCAGATGAGTACCTTGTACTGCTACTTCATCAATGTTAATAGGGTTAAACATCAGGATAGTGTGTCAAAGATATGAGTGCATTCCACCAATATACTTTAGAAGAGTTTCCTGAGCATTTATCGGAATCCCTAAAGATAATGCTTTCTTTTTAAATTCTTGTGTATACACTTGGATATTTTTTCCCTTGCCTTGTCTAAGATGTTTCCATTCCATCATTGTTGTTTGCACATAATCCAATGGATAAAATTGTTTTCTAATTGCAACAACAAATTCATCCCAAGAAGAAATTAATGTACCATGTTGAACAAGATCAACTTGTGTCTTACTCTCCCACCATATCAAGGTTGTACCACCCAAACGAAGAGTAGCCAATTATATCTTTGCAATGTTGTCCACGATCCTTTGCAACCTACAATATACCTGTATCTAGTTGATCCAATTTTCCAACTTTTCAACATTCAATTCTCCATCATATATTGGCAATTCGAACTTAACATCTAGTTTTAATAAAGACAAATTATGAACATGAGAAGTCTTTTTAGTGGACTTCTTCTTACGTGAAAAATGTTCACTTGTGGATGAAGAATATGGTGAGGATGGTTTTGAAGGTCCTCCACCTTCACCTCCTCCTTCATCTTTAACTGGTTCAACTTTTTCTGATGTATATTCTTCCTTGGCCTTCTTTCAATCCTAATACATTTCTTCTACCATGGCTTTCATTAAATTAAAATCCTCGAAGAAATAATCTTCAGAGTCATAAGGACCTAACTTTCTTGGCGAAGTCATCTCTCTTCTTCAAGTAAAGCTTCTTGACCTAATCTTTGGATTATAACTTGCAAGTTTTCCTTCTCCTTGCTTGGATTTGGACCTTGTAAGCATTCACTTGCAACCACTTGTGAAAAGCTTAGCTCTGATACCAACTTGATCCAAAAAATCCTTAGATATTAATTATTATTTAAATACACGTACACATCTACTTGATCTTTGAAATAATAATGATCGTTTGACTGATTGAAAAATACATGTGACATTACTTATCTATCCAAATTCACTTTAATGATAAACAACTTGCAAATAATTGAGCAAAATAGAACAACAATACCAAAATCACATACACAAGTTTGTTAACTAAGTTCACCCAATTTGGGCTACGTCTCCGGTTCCACTTCCAATAGAGGCCTCTTTATTAATACTCAAATGCTTGTGTTTTACAATGACCTCTTTACACATTGCTCAAACTCAGAAACATAGTGCACCATTTAATTCCTAGAGAATTTAAAAAAAAATGAATATAAAGTTCATAAAATTCCATCAATGAACCTCTTGGCATGCATTACGGTGCAATACCAAGGTCTTGATACCTTTAGCACGAACCTTGAGACCCAATCCATACTCTGCATATCCTGTGTCCTCGCCTCATTCTGCATGCCCATTAAATAGGGGGTCTGACTTAAACCACCACCCGAAACTTTGGGCAATCATTAAATGTTTTGTTGCTAGAATGCCTTACCAAGAGGTGCCCTTATCGCATTTGGTTAAAACGTTGGAGTATTATATGGTGGGTCACGGGGTCAAACCCCGTTGACCATGCCATATATAGTGTTTTATTGCAACCATATACTATAAATGTTTGTTATGGTAATGGTTTAATACACCCGCGGATCATGGAGTTAGCTGCGGGTCACATGGGATAGCATATAAACTAGGGGTTGGGGGCTTATCCCTCAACCCATTTTTCCGCTCATTTAAACACTTCAAAAAACATAAATACATGTGGCATCGTATATGGTTAAGTCACATGCACATGGTGTATTGGTGAGGTCGTTAGGTTGTTTAGCGGGAGACCCAAGTTCGATCCTCGGGGCTCCAACTAAAATTTTAAACCACCTCATCCATAAAAGGCCAATGGGAGGCTTCCATGTGGCAACATCTCGCTGGTCCATAATTTCCACGTGTCAACATGTAATTAGTCCAACTATGCCATATGAAATCAATGTCACCTACTTAGTCATACGTACAGTGTGCCACATGGTACTCCATGGTGTTTCCATGTTAGCACCGTACAACCGTGCCATGTGCCACCCTTTCATGATCTCCCTAATTTGAGGGGGTAACAGGGTCGTCGAGATCTTTTTTGAGATCAACAAGTTTCAAAAACAGGTCACCTCTTTTTACTTTCATTACTTCCATCTCATTCAACATTTCTCTTAAACTTTTAATTCTTTTCCACTTACATGAATTGATTTGCTTCATTTAGATACTAGAGGGAAGGTTATGTTCTCTTATGTATGTGTCACTTAAACTTGAGACTTTTTCCACAAACGTTCCTACAACCTCCTTATAAAAACCTTCATCATTCTCTAGATCCTTTTGGAGATATTCTTTGAAATGCATAATCCTTGATGAAAAGCTAGTAGAGATTTGTGCTAGCTCCCATATATCTTGGATTAAGTATACTGTTTTTTGAATTCCATCTCCAACATACTTTCTCACTGGCAACAACAAACTAGATGAACCTTTAAACTTACTACTACCTTCCGGGACACCCTCTAGGGTAAGTGTTGGTTGAATTGTGGTCAATGGATCAACAAACAATGTTTTTAGAATTAGGGTTGTCTCTAATTCCTTTATTTTTTCTTTTAAAATTAAAATTTCTTTTTCAATATTACAGATGGATTCCTTTAATGCTTCTTTGGTTTCCTCAGGAAACTGTATAATTTTTGAAGGTGCAACCCCATGGAAATCAATTTTTGATTTCCATTTTTTAGACGCTTTCTTGTTTTTCATGTTGTGTTTCTCTATTAACATTTTTTTGGAATTTCTATTGTAGGCCGCGTGGTGAAGTGTTACAGATTCTTCTTCAAATATTTCTGGTTCTTAGGTGACTAGAGCTTCAACAATTTCTTGAATTTCCAACAGTACTTGTTCATACCAGCTAGGTTATTTGATAACTTCATCTACATCCATGGCACGAGGACTCTCCTCAATTTAAGGTATTTTAAGTCTTATTTTCTGAGTCTCACTCTTTCTCTTAGAAGATGTAGGCACAACATGGGTTTCTTCATTTTTTTTTTCTTTGTGGGGTTTTTGTCATTGCCGTCATCTAAGTTTCTGATAGGTGTTTTCCTTGTCTTCAGAATGCCACTCCTTTCTTTTGTTTTAGCCGGGGTACTTCTTTGTGAAACACTTGGAGAATTAGGATTTTTATTTTTACTTCTCTTCCCTTTTTTCGATAACACTCATTAGTGCTAGATAACTCTTTGATATCATTCATGGTCTCATCAATTGATGTCTCAGGGAGGTTTTGATTGTTCCCTCCCCCTTCCTTAAATTGTTCAGACTTAGTGAAATAATAAGAATATCCCACCAGGGACATGTGTGCAGTAAATAAATCATTAGGGTTGAAACCCTCGACGCATTCAACTTCTTTCAGGCCACATTGGTCAAATTGTCCTGTGAATTTATCCAAATGAGAGATATCCTTTACAACATCTTTTCCAATCCTTGAAGGTAATGGGATGAACTGATTTTTTCTTTTTTCATTAAATAAGTGCGCCCAATACTTGTAATGTATGCATACTTCTATACTTGTTTGTCAGATACATAGAAAGGGAGTAAAAGGAGTTTCTCTCGGAAACCTAATAATCTTATGATATTGAAATCCTCTATTGTCTCAAAAATTCCTTTTTTTAAGAGAAAGGAGGTAGCCTCAAGTGACAGTCTCAATGTGTTAGGACCAAAGATTAATTTTTTAAATTCATAAATAAAATTGTTGTGGACCTAGTAGAAATTATATTGAGACTTGTGTTTCCATAAGGATGGATACCAGATAGAGACTGGTTCCACCTTAAAGTAGACACTCCTTGCCCTCAACAAGTCTTTGAAAATGTGACAGTAGGCTATGACGAATATCAAATAAATGTCATGTAGAATTTTTGGGTTCTTTTCAAACCACCCAATTGAAATGAAATTTCATTGGAAATAAGGTGGCCCCAGTTAATAAGGGCGTCTTTGTGCACAACAAAATGGAGAATGTAAATAACATTTTTCGGCAAACAACCATGTGAATTCCATGTGAATTCCTTGTAGGGGTATTTTAAGGAACTTACCTCAATCTTAGCAGCATTGGTATTAGTTCTTGGGTCGTGCAAATATTTTCCGAGGAGCTCTCCTCCTCCTATGTGTTCCTTAAGAAATTCAATGACTTCTTCTCTCTTGAACTGCATGGTGGGTTTCAAAATTTGTAGCATTCTTTTGAAAACTGAAGGAACCAAGGAGATGGTTTTCTTTCCCCGAACTTGAATTATTCTTCTTTTTATGAATCAATTTTTTCTGCACACCAAAGGACTAACTCTTTAAAATCCGTCACTTCAGGGACACAACCAACCAGAGCTATGCTTAAGCTCTAGACCTAGTTTGTTTAATTCTTGGTGGGAGGAAGGGCCTTGTACGAGTTGTAAGCTCATGACCACTGGAACTCATGGTATTCACGTCTAAGAGTATTTAGTGTATCTCCACAATACAACTCTTTTCCCCTACATGACATAATTTACACTGCTTTCTATTCTTACAAATAGGTGGCACTAATGTCGATATAATCTTTGACAACATGGCATATTAATATTTTGTTTAATTTACCACGCATTGCTTTGATTATTAACCACCATAGCTCTTATTTCAAAGTTGTCAGCTTGCATGGTAATATTTAGAACTTATTACAAAGCTTTATGAAATCTTCACCGTTTTAATAACGATATTATGTTCACACAAGTGGTGAATGACGTGGTGAGGGGAAATAAATGCGATCGAGAAATGGTGATGTGATGTCGTGGACGATTGAAAATGATTAAGTATGGAACTACGAAAATGAGAATGAAGAGTGCAATATGGTGAATGTGAGATTTCATGATGTGGGACACAAGATACGGGGAGATGAAAAGGTGAAAGGGGATGACTCCCACATCTGCAATGATAAAATAGACTAAGTATGAGAAAAGGACA
>SNQJ01S0141961.1:0-24753 GCA_010110895.2 Picea sitchensis
AATGTGCTCTGTAACTGAACCCTTTTGCTTGAGATTTATCAATTGGCTAAAGAAGGTATTGCTCCTTGTATCCTCATAGTGTGCTATCATTTCTTCCATGAAAATTGTCCAAGTGACGAGTGATTTGCGAGAAAAAAGCCATCAATACCATAAAAATTGATTGGGTTCTAAATATAAAGAAGCAATTCGTACCTTTTGTGTATGTGGCACATTATGTACATGAAAGAATTGCTCCATCTGAAGTATCCATGTGATTGGGTCCTTGCCATAAAACTTCATCATATCAATCTTAGGAACGTGGTTAGTCTTCAACCCAAAGTTGGAATTTCTCCATTCTTGATTCACCTTCCTTGTGCCCTCATCATGAATTTCATGGGATACATTTTCACTTTCAGGTGTCCTCTCTATTATGAAAATTTTCAATCCTTCCATGATCTCCCCATTTAAACCCTCCATCATCTCTTGTAGTTCATCTTTTGTTATTGTCTTCTTTTGTAAATCATTTATGTCCCTATTCATTTCTTCACCTTCATCAAGAGTCCATGTAGGATTATATAGAGGCTTATTTGCTATAGAAGTTCCCTTTTTGTGTGGCATGTTGGCCAAGTATCACTTTTGAACCTTGATTTTGAGGTGGTTCTGATAGATAATATTTCTTCTGTTGTATCTCCAAAGTTTCAACCCTTATGGGTATGAAACTTTATTGTGTACAGTTCTCTGATATTTATTCTCTACAATTCCACAAGTCTGATCAAAATTGGATGTGCCAAGTGGAATTTACGGTAACGTCCCCAAAACTTGCTGATTTTTGGCCTTTCTGGGAGATGTCACTTCTATAACCTGCCTCGCACAAAATAATTGATATAAAATTATGAAACTCGTACCAGAAATACTACAGACTATCCACTATCCAATGAAACTAGTCTCACTCAATGTGGATACTCTAGGAAGAAATTATGATTGTTTTACCTGGAACACTTTCTTGAGACTAGTCAATAGGACTAGTTAGATACCCTATGTTCCACAGGGTGTATCTACAAATGTAAGAAGACCCAGAAGCTGATATTTTTACCACATATACCTTATCAATTTCTGTCAATATCCTCCATAGTTCAAGGTCTGAAATGTTACAGAAAATAGTTTATAGTGAAAATTCCACAATGACTCAATTTAGGATGATTCCATAACACTAGCTTGCACAGGATGTATCTCCAAATTTATAAGGCCTCAGGAGATGAAATTTTAACCCAATGTACCTTGATCCGTCTACTAAATATTCTCCAATCCATTCCTTTTGAAATGTTGTAGAAACAATTTATAGTGAAAATTCCAAGGTGTCTCAGATGTAGCAGTGAAACCCCAAGACCTTGATCTCTGATACCATATGTTAAGAACCAAATATCAATATAGCATATAAAAACCTCAGAATAAGTACTCAACACCTTGAAAAATAGAGAAATTAAAATAATAATCCTCTTTGAGGGGGCAACCTCCTTATGCCCACATAAATGTACAATTCCAAGATGATTCCAAATGAAAATGTCTCCTTGGTATATATAGGAGACTAGGAGGTATAATTGCAACTAATGGAATAAAGACGACATAAATAAAATAACACTGCTAATGTAATATGCCCTAATTAAGGGGTAATGAGCCAATATTAGGGATTAACAAGGATATTGATAAGATATTGTTCATAACAAGGTACAATCATTATGAGTTCATGGTGGTACTATTTGGACTTACCAATGCATCGATTACATTCATTTTACTCACATTTTCAACAAATATATGGCTAAGTTTGCCTTGGTGTTTATCGATGACATTCTTGTATACTCTAAATCAAAATAATAACACGAGGAGAATCTCAAATTGGTTTTTCAGCCACTAAGATAACATCAGTTGTATGCCAATTTTAGTAAATGTAATTTCTATCAAAGGTAGATACAATATTTAGCACACATGATATCAGATCAGGGAATATTAGTTGATCCATAAAATATCAAGGCCATTATGAATTGGCCCACTTTGAAGAGTGTGATAGATGTAAGGTCATTTAAAACATTGACAATATACTACAAAATATTCATATAAGGATTTTCAAAAATTGGCCATCAGATAACCTCTTTGAAAAAACAAAGGAGTAAAGTTTGTGTGGTCTACTAATTGTGAAGAAATATTTCGACAATTGAAGCATCATTTAAATGGTACTAAAGATTTTTTTATCCAAACAAAGACTTCACATTCTGTACATATGCATCAAAAGAAATAATGGGTGGCGTTCATATGCAACATAATCAAGTGGTATGTTATCAATCTAGGAAATTGAAGGAACATGAAAGGAATTATGTTACCCACGACCTAGAACTTGTAGCTATAATACATGCACTCAATATATGGTGACACTACTTGATGGGTAGATTTTTTTTTTTAATGATGGACCATAGTGGATTAAAACATATGTTTGATCAACCTCACTTGAATGTTAGAAAAAATAGATGGTTAACTTTCATCATTGAGTATGGTTTTTAAATCAGAAACATAGAGGAAAAATAATACAAATCAGAAGATACTCTCAACATGAGTATGTAGACTATACACTTAGAAGCTATAATCACTTCTGAATATGATTTGAAGTCCAAGACAAAATAATCATTTTTTAAGGATGTGTAATTTCTACAAGTAAATGAAGACTTACAACAAGATCTACTAAACCAACAATTTGATGGATATAACAACACTGAAGAAGGATTGATGATCTATAAGGATAGGTTGTACATTCCTGGTGAAAAGGAGTTTAAGAAACTTATATTGTATGAAATTCACTTGAAACCTTACTCATGAAATCCAGGTTATCAGAAAATGATTACTACGGTAAGAAAATCGTACTTTTGGCCTGGAATGAAAAAGGAAATTGTTGACTATATAACAAGATTCTTGGAATTTCAACAAGTTAAAGAAGAACATAAATTTCCAACAGGTTTGTTGCAACCTTAACCCATTATTGAACAGAAATGGGAAGTAATCATCATGGAATTTATCATAGGTTTTCTGAAGAAATGAAATAACATTAAAGTTGAAAAATTGAGCAAGACTCCTCACTTCATTCCTATAAAGTACACATTTAAAGCAATCATTTTTTCAAATATTTTCATGAAGATATTGGAAAGGATTGTTCAAGGGCTTGGGTACATAGTTAAATTTCAACACTTCCTATCATCTAGAGTAAGACAAGTAAGATGAAAGGATAAAATAAATACTAGAAGACAATCTTTGCATGTACATCATGAATAAACCAAGCAAATGAGAAGAGTACTTGCATTTAGTCGAATTTTCTTATAATAATGGTTACAAATCATTTTTAAAAATGAGTCCTTTTGAGGAAATATATGGAAGAAGGTGTAATACACCTACAAGATGGGATGAACCAGTAAATAGAATCACACTTGGACCATATATGTTGAAAGACATGGACCAAGAATTCAAAAAAATCAAACAAAAATTGAAAACAACCCAAGACAGACAGAAGGGTTATGCATATAGGAACATGTCACATAAATAATTCAAAGTCAGTGAGATTGTGTAAGTTAAAGTGAAATTGCAAAAGAGTTCATTGAAGCTTGGAGCCTATACCAAAATTCCACTTAGATATTGTGGACCATTTGAAATTTTGGAAAGGTTGCAACCATTATCTTATAAACTTGTTTTTCCTACAAATATTACAATACATAATCCTTTTCATGTATCTTTTCTTAAAAATTATGTACAATATTTTTAACCATGTTATTTATGAGAATGTTATCTAGGTGTATTCAGAGGGTGAGTTACAACCACAACTCATGTGCACACTTGACAGAAAAGTCAAAATGCTCTGGAACTGAACCATTGCTTGAGTACAATTGCATTAGAATCACTTTGGACCAAATGAGGTCACTTGGTATATGGAGGATGCCATGAGAGAGACATATCCATCCATGTTTTCAGCATAGAAATTGTTTCAATAAATAACACCAAGGATGGTGTTATTACAAGTTGGGGGAGGGGATGTAATATACCAAATTTTACTCTTTGAATTATTTGTAATTAATTACTCATATACTTTGCATGACTACTTTATAATTATACTACAGTAACTCCATGGGACAAGTATACCATGGTATTGTGAATATCTAATTTTTTAATTTTGTATTTAATAAAGAATAAATACCAAGATCAGTTGATATTGAGAACCTATAAGGGATATGATACCACAATAGGGGAAGGTGTGGGGGTTTACTGGGGGTTTATGCTAAAAGAACGTTTACCTATACTACCTTAAAATATCACCCATTTCAAATTTGAATTTCAAAGAAAGATGGATTTAAGAGGAGTGGAGGAAACAAATTCATCAATCTAAGCCACAATTTCCTAAAATTTATCTAGTTATGTCCCCTAGATTCTTGAAATGAAGAAGAGAAGTTGAATTTGAATTCTCTTTCCATCATGCATAAGGAGAATTCAAATGGGGAGAAGGAGGTTGTTAGAAAAAAGATGTGGAAGAGATTTTTTATAGGTTAGACAACAACAAAAAATAGAGCCAAGCCCATGATAGACCAAACCAACCATGAATTGAAGTTTGTAGACCTTGAGGAAAAGCCAAGAAACCATCAATAATTCTATTGAAACATTGATATAGCAACATGGAACTTCTATGCACACACTAAATATCATGAGAATGAACAATTTTTGAGGTATTTTATAACATAGAAGGAGGTGCTAATTATGTTGTGTGGGGTGGGTATGTAGGTGCGTTAGTCTTGCTCTGTCGTCAAGAAATGAGTCGTAGAGAACATTGGTTTGAATCCAAATTTTTAGATTTAATTTATCCATGCTTCACCCTAGTAGTATCATAAAAAAATAGAGACAAGCCCATGATAAACAAAACCAACCATGAATTGAAGCTTGTATACCTTGAGGAAAATCCAAGAAACCATGAAGAATTATGTTGAAACTTCAGACAACAGCCTGGACCTTCTATGCACACACAAAATAACATGAGAATGAGTAATTTCTTAGGTAATGTATAACAGAGAAGGAGGTTATCCTTGTGGTGTGTTGGGAAGGTATATAGGTGCCTTAATATTGCTCTCTTCTAAAAAAAACCAACCGTAAAAAGATTGGATTGAATCTGAATTTCAGAGTTAATTTATCCATGCTTCACCTTAGTGGTATCATAGCCTGCATATTGGGTGTAGTTCATTTTGGACTGTCTATGCTTGGGTGGAAATCTCTCCTCTGATTTGATTTATAAATTTGGTGTTTGAATTTTTTTTTCTAGTTCCTAATCATGCTTGTAGAATAATATTTTATTTACATTTTACATTTGATGCTGAATTAAAATATAAATCGCTCCTCCAAGTTGGTTTATAAATTTGGTGTTTGATTTTTTTTTTCTAGTTCTTAATGATGCCTATAGAATACTATTTTATTTACATTTTACATTTGATGTTGAATTAAAATCTAGGTAACTCTGTCTTTGTGGAGGGATAGGATTTATAGTTAAGTTTACAGAAAAAAAATTAAAAAAAGAAAACAAAAATTGATTGTTTGATGAAGAAATATATATGAGTTGTGGTTGAAATGAATTATATGATAGGTAGAGATTCACTTTTTTTATTGAATCTCGTGCAATATGAATTTTCCTTTTATCTCCTTTGGAGTAAGTTAAAAATAGGAAACACATAATTTCTTTATGGATATTTTTGTTGATTATATTTTGAATGCAATTGATTTAAGTAGAAATCCTTATACGTCACAACCATTCAGGCCTTTGGTAGTGTCTAATTTAAATTCTAATTTTGGACCCACAATTGGTGGATGCAAGTGTATGTTCATAAACAAAGAAAAATTCAAGATCCATTTAAGAGTTCAAGTTTCTTCGTCGTACATTTTTAAGCCCCATTACAGTAGTTCCCTTATCAAAATATCTCTCAACACTAACATAGTCCAGATTGCACCCTTAGTTTACATTGCAATAGGTTTATCCAACTTGTTCGGGAGGATTTGAGTAAATATAGCAGGGTGAAAAATCATGTGACAGGTTGAATCTTGTCCTTTAGTTAGCATGTGATTACACGTGATTGGCTCTTTGTTTTGTTTCCCCCACTTCAGAGAACACCCTGAATAACATAGTTAATTGGATTTTATCTCATCCATTGATCTGGATGAAAGTGGAAGATATTCTTTGACCATTATACCCAACCACATCCTTGTTTTTTCCTTTATTCTGTAGTTTTATTATCTTTCTTATGGCATTATCCTTATGAAATCCATAAACTGGTAGTGTAGAAAACAAATTTTAATTTTGATCTTTTTAATTATTTTTCCACCTATCTTTGTAGATTATTGATATCAAGATAAGAAATATTTCAGATTCATAATCACTTGGATTTATTCCATTCTTTGGACAACATTTTTCATTCCATGAGTTGATGGACCCAAAGATGAAAATACAATATTTTTTAGACAAAGGGTATATTAGAATAATTGCCTCTCCTTGGGGAGCACCTTTAGTATTTGTGAAGAAAAAATATGGTACTCTTAGAATATGCATTGAATATAGATAGTCGAACAAAGTGGCAGTGAAAAACAAGTACCCTTTTCCTTGAATTGATAATATGTTCGATCAGGTACAAGGAGAAAAAGTATTTTTGAGGATTGACTTGAGATCAGGGTATCATCAAGTCAGGATTAAAGATGAGGATATTGATAAGATAGATTTAAGAAATAGGTACACTCATTATGATTTCATGGTTGTACCATTTGGACTTACCAATGCATTGGCTACATTCATGTGTCTCACATTTTCAACAAATATCTGGATACGTTTGTATTGGCATTTATCGTTGAAATTATTATATACTCTAAATCAAAAGAATAACATGAGGAGCATCTCAAATTGGTTTTGTAGACACTAAGATAATATCAGTTGTATGCCAATTTCAGTAAATGTAATTTCTATCAAAGGTAGATACATTATTTGGGACAGATCATATCAGATCGAGGAATATTAGTTGATCCATAAAATATCAAGGCCATTATGAGCTAGCCCACTTTGAAGAGTGTGATAGATGTAAGTTCATTTACAACACTGACAAGATAATACAAAACATTCATATAAGGATTTTCAAAAAATTTCAATCCCATAACCTCTTTGCAAAATAAAGGAGTAAAGATTGTGCAGTCTACTAAATGTGAAGAAAGATTTGAACAAATGAAGCATCATTTAACTAGCACTAAATATTGTTGTTCCAAATAACGACTTCACAGTGTGTACAGATGCATGTAAAGAACGATTGGGTGGAGTTCGTATGTAAGATAATTGCATTGTAAGTTATCAATCTAGTAAATTAAAGGATCATGAAAGGAATTATGTTACCCATGAACTAGAACTTGCATCCATAATAGATGCACTAAAGATATGGCGACACTACTTCATGGGTAGAAAATTTGTTTTGATGATGGACCATAGTGGATCAAAAAAATTGTTCAATCAACCTCACTTGAATGTTAGACAAAATATATGGTTAGCATTCATCAGTGAGTATGATTTTGAAATCAAAGACATAAAGGGAAAATAATATAAGTTATCATATACACTTAGCATGAGTATGAAAATTTTTCACTTGGAAGCTATCATCACTTGTGAATCTGATCTGAAGTCCAAGACAAAACAAGATTTTTTTAAGGATTATAATTTCTACAAGTAAATGAAGACTTACAACAAGAGCCATCGAACAAATAATTTGACGGCTATCAAATCATTGAAGAAGGATTGATGATCTATAAGGATAGATTGTACATTCCTTATGAAAAGGAGTTAAAGAAAATAATCTTGGATGAAATGCACAGGAAACCTTACTCAGTACATCTGGGTTATCAGAAAATGATTACTACAGTAAGAAAGTGGTACTTTTGGCCTGGAATGAAAAAGGAAATTGCTCACTATATAACATGATTCTTGGAATGTCAACAAGTTAAAGAAGAACATAAACATCCAATAGGATTTTTCCAATCTTAACCCATTGTTGAATGGAAATGGGAAGTAATCAACATGAACTTTCTCACAGGTTTTCTAAAGACAATGATATAACATTATAGTTAAGAAATTGAGCAAGACTGCTCACTTCACTCCTATAAAGTCCACATTTAAAGAAATCATTGTTGCAAATATTTTCATAAATACAATTTTCATATTGCATGGAATACCTACCATGATCATATCTCACAAAGAATCAAAGTTTACATCAAGATTTTGGAATGGATTTTTTGAGGGCTTCAGTACATAGTTAAATTTAAGAACTTCCTATCATCCAGAGTCATACGAGAAGGATGAAAACATAAAATAAATATTGGCATACATGCTTTTCATGTACATCATGAATAAACCATGTAAATTAGAGGAGTACTTGCAATTAGTCAAATTTTCTTACAATAATGGTTACAAATCATTTTTAAAGATGAGTCCTTTAGAGGAACTATATGGAAGAAGTTGTAGTACACCTAAAATATGGAATGAATTAGTAAATAGAATCACACTTGGCCCATAAATGTTGAAAGACATGCAGAAAGAAGTCAACAAAATCAAACAAAACTTGAAAACAACCCAAGACAGACAGAAGAGTTACACATATAGGAACATGACACATAAATAATTCAAAGTCGATGAGATTGTGTATCTTAAATTGAAACTGTAAAAGAGTTCAATGAATCTTGGATCCTATACCAAAATTGCACCTAGATATTGTGGACCATTTAAAATTTTGGAAAGGATAAGACCATTATCTTATAAACTTGTTTTTCCTACAAATATTAAAATACATAATTTTTTTCATGTATTTTTTGTTATAAATTATGTACAAGAGTTTTAACCATGTTATTTATTGGAATGTTATCTAGGTGGATTCAGATGGATATTTATAGCCACACTCCTATGCATTCTATATAGAAAAGTCATAATGCTCTGCAAACGATCCATCGCTCGGGTAAAAGAGCATTGGAAGCACTTTGGTCTAAATGATGCCACATGGTATATGGAGGATGGCATGAAAGAGGCATATCCATCCATGTCTTCACCATACACATTGTCACAATAAAGAACACCCAGGATGGTGTTATTCCAAGCTAGGGGAAGGCATGTAATATCCCAAATTTTACTCTTTGCATTATTTGTAATTAAATACATATATATTTTGTGTGATTACTTTATAACTTAACTACAGTAATTCCATGGGTCAAATATACCATGGTATTTTGAATATGTAATTTTATTTTTTTGTAGTTAATAAAGAATAAATACCAATATTAGGTGATCTTGACCACCTAAAGGGGCTATGATACCACAAGAGGGCAAGGTGTGGGGGTTTAAGGGGGGTTAATTCTAAAAGAGCATTTACCTATACTACCTTAAAACCCCACCCATTTCAAATTTGAATTTCAAAGAAAAATGAAGTTAAGAGGAATGGAGGAAACAAATACATCAATCTAAGCCATGATTTCCAAAAAATTATCAAGTTGTCTCCCCTACATTCATGGAACTAAGAAGAGAAGTCGATTTTGAATTATCCTGCAATCATGCATAAGAAGAATTCGAATGGGGATAAGGAGGTTGTTAGAAAAATACATGGAAGAGAGTTTTGAGAGGTTAGACAACAACAAGAAATAGATCCAAACCCATGAATATAAATTTTTAGACCTTGAGGAAAATCCAAGAAACCATGGATAATTCTACTGAAAATTGAGATAGCAACCTAGACCTTCTATGCACACACTAAATAGCATGAGAATGAACAATTTTTTAGGTATTGTTGTTATAACCCTAATTTTCACCAAACATCCATACATAGCAGCAGGCCATCTTACTTACTATTTTTGCTAAGCCAATACTGAATAACTCTTCTTAAAAACCAAATTTTTGAAGATGTACGCACCCTGCACCACTACTTCCTGTGTATATATGCTAGCTACGTCACTACTTCTCACGTATGTATGCTATATTCACCATTACAACCCACGTATATTCACAAAAGTTGCAAAAAATAAAAATTTGCAAGGGATTCATTGAGATTACGGGCTATTGGGTGGTTTCCTAACCAATTGACTACCTATAGCCTGTCACCCAACTGAATAACCATCTTTTTGGCATATAAAAAAGGTATTGGGGTCTCATTCCAAAGAGAAACATAGCAACAATGAAACTCTGCCCATTTTGCTTTCCCCACTTGCCCTAATAATTTGCAGCCACATTGTGAGTTTTGAGCCAGCATTCCTTATTCTTGCACATTTTTCCTCATCCATAAGCCTATGCCCATTCTATAGAGAGAAGTCTGAGAGAAGAAGGATATGTGTAAGAGTTGGAACTTAGTGAAGAGGATCCCAGTATCAGGTTTGAATAGCAGTCGTCGATCTCGTTTTGTAAGTGACTTTGTGAGATTAATATAAAGAAGTACTTTTGTCATCCCACCATATGATGTGTTTAATATTTATGTTTGATTTACATTTTTTTATGACATATAACCCACTAATTCATATATAGAATGCATGTTCCTAGTTTCTTGTTTGTCTTTTGGTGAATGCAGGCCAACCTTGGGAGGATATTTGCAATTGAGAAACGACCGAGTGCAAAGGGATCGACATCAGATGCGGAGTTTAAGGTAGGACTTTTGGATCCCTATACTTTGTATTTTATGCATGAATGTGGGGTGTTGTTGGGTTATTTATTTAAAGTAGGAGACTTTAGACGGTTATCTCTACGTACACTTTAGAACCCTAGTGTAGTCCATAGGGGGGTTTTCCCACTATAGAAGAATTAATGATCATACTGGGAAGCCTCTAGGGTTTTTTGGGGATATTTTTGGGTGATTTAATTGGTTTAATTAACTCTTTGAGTTCTCTCTAAGTTACTATGTCTTTAAGGGATTATGTTATGTCATACCAGTATTCCCTAACTTGTTCCTTTGACTGTTGTTTTTTTGTTTGTTTTAAGGAGTTGTACAGGTGTATGTGGCCTCTAGAATGTCTTCCCATGTACATACGTTCCCTACCTTTGGAAAACCCGCGTACATACGTAGGATGATTAAGTGTCAGTAGCGTGCCTGTGTAAGGAATTATTCTATTAAGAAGAGGCATTCATTCTTTCCCCTGATTGAAGTCTGACTTCTCAGAGGTTTCTTGATTTAGTCCTGATCTCTGTAGTTATAGCCTTTGATCCTAGGTTTGACGTCGGTTTTTTAATCTTTTAATGATTGATTGTGCTTTCATTGAAAGGGTTTTTGTGATGAGTCTATGAGTCTTTTTTGTCTCAGCCTTAGTGGTTCTTTCAGTGACTCCCTGTGATCTGAAGTAGGCCTTAAGTCGGTTTCTTGGGTCTTGTCTTGTGGTTTCTTTCATTTTTTACTTGCTTTAGAAGAAAAGAAAAGAATTCATTTTCAAGTTTCTTATTTTGGAGCATAAAAAAAAAAGTTTTCAGATTCTTGTTTGGTTAAGTAGTTAGGTTAGTTGATTTTTCAGGAAGAAGAGTGCTTTCTTAATTTCTTTATTGAATACTTAGGACTTTAAGTAGCTCACAGTTGAGTGAAATTCAGTTTTGATTTATTTTTTTTAAGATCTTAGAGAGAAAAGTTAGTTAGAAAAGTTGGTTGAAGAGTGTTCAATTTGCAAATCTTTGTTTGTTGAAAAAGAAGTAATTTTGTTTCCAACATTTGTTCTTCTCTTTCGTCTCTTAACAAACATTACCATTTTCATTTATGTTCCTTTGACTTAAGAAAAACCACTTAAAATAAATGCTTAATTAAAATTTATTAGACTTTGTGTTTGTATGGTCCATTAACTAGATTAGGCTAGAGCCTTGATTTAGGTTGGAGAGGAAACTCTTCAAGGCTACAAAACAAACGTAAGAGTCTGTGCTAGGGAGCGAAAAAGTGCAGTAACGTCAAAACTATATTATACGCCCCTCTAACGTAAGGGCTAAACACAAGGTCACATGCAGAAAGGTAGCGCAGATAACCCCTCCAAAGTCGGACCAATCGTATTGGAGGAACGCATATACATGACTTATATTGGGATTACGTTGATCGCATTTTCCATGAAACTTCGTGGGTCTTGAATCCGTTTGAGATCCTCAGTTGTCTTCCAAAACACTTTATTTCGATACCCTCGATAGGTTTCGGGCTTGATACCCTACTCATTGTGGTCCACCTGACTGTTGACTCTACCCACCTGGTAGTTGTTCAAAATTTGGCAACCTAGTTGCCTTTACTTTACAGACTTACACGGGTGACTGCGGGGTTATACCGCGGTACCTAGGGAAGACATCAGGCCATGCTTTGCAGAGTATACCCAGAGGCTTCTTCCGTATTCAAGTTTCACTTTCACCGGTAAGTTTCTCTAGTGTTGGCTAGTGTAACTGTTCTTCCAACTAGTTGTAGTGGTTTAATTGCTTTATCTTTAGGAACTTTTCTAGTGCGTGTTTTGGTCTTCAATGTTAGAAATCCCTAGTGTGTCATTGATATTCTCCCACTTGGAATATCAAGTGCTCCACCGGTCACGAAGGCTCTTGGTCCTGCCGCTGGTTAACTTGGAGCTACCACTTCCACCGAGAAGGTGAAGACTAGACCCGCAAGGGTCTTTTGAGGTGACCGGGCAACAAGAAATTGTACCTGAGCCATCTTTGAGAGGAGAACATTCATTTCTAGAGGGACCGACTATTTCTGACCTTGGAGAGGAAGCTCTTACTCTGTATAACTCTATGATCATTGACTTGTTGATGCCACTTCTGATACAAATTTCCCCTCCAAGAGTAACACATCACGAGAATTAGATAATCCTACAAGCAATGATGGAAGAAAATGTTGCTACTTTGTCAGGGAGTTCTGATACTCCCTCTAGAACTGCCACAACTTGGGGCGTTCCACCTCCTAAATCACCTTCGCAGGTCTGGGCCACTATCTTGACTGCCTCTACCTCAGGCAGTGGTCTGATTTCATCCATGGTGGGGATCACAACACCATTTACGCAAAGTGAAAAGAGCCCTCCCTTTTCATACGGGATTCCCAACTTTGACATGAACTTAGTCCTCTCCTACTCCACCCTACAAACTTTGGTTCTAGGGGCAGGGAGATCTAATGCTCCTCTACAAGGGCCCATGGGGGGAACTTCATCTCCCTATAAATATTTCCCTTAAGGAGGGGGTCATATACCTCCATCATCCCCCTCGCTTGGTGGTGCTTCTCAGTAGCCCACCTGGCCAAACATGAATTACAAGCCATCTGAAGCATGTATTCAAGGACCTTATTCTAGTACGACACTAGTGGGTTCTTTTCCGTTCTCTTTGTTTGACACATTTGGTAACAATGCATTCTCGTCAGCTCCCATATTGGCTGGGGGAAAACTTGGTTTTAGATCACAAAATCCTGCACAGGGTACTATTCTTGCACAGGGGGCACACACTTCTCAAGGACCTTGGAATCCATGGTAGGGATCAGTTCCCTCGTCAGACATGCCAACCAGGGGAAACCCTTTCCATGGTCAATGGAACCCTGGGCAAGGCTCAAGACCTATGCCCGTCAGATCGGCAGGGGGAAACCCTTTCCAGAACCTTTGGAACACTACGTCGAGAGAAATCCCTTCTCAACCCTCAACATACTACTACGGGAGTCAGTCGATGACGTCTCAACAAGCACAACATCCAAATGTCGTCCTAGGCCATGGTTTTTACTAGAACCCAAGCCAACAACCTAGATTTTCCTGGAAACTTGGTGCCAGCCAAATTCCAGGCTCCTATCCTCCTATACATGCTCAACAACCTAAGCTACCATTTCTAGCAACTTTCCATTTGCCAGACTTGTAAAGATTATTAAACGACCCAATCTGTCATGATCCACGTTGGCCTGCTATGCCGACCAAGTTGCCCTCGGACATTCCAAAGTTCGAAGGCAAGCCTAATGAAGATCCATGTGATCACGTGACTACCTTTCACGTATGGTGCTCATCCAACTCTTTGAGAGATGACTCCATCCAATTGCGTCTGTTTCAACACACTCTTATCAAGAATGTAGTGAAATGGTACATCGAGCTCAACCGCTCAAGATACTCTACTTTTGGTGAATTGGTAATGGTTTTCTTAAACCATTTTCAATTACGTGTGAGATACGATACCGACATAGAATTGTTGGCCAACTTTGAGTAGACAAAGGCTGATCATATCTCTGGTCACATCTGAGAATAGTGGTGCCAGAAGAGTTTGATCAAAGTACCAGTTCCACCAGCATTCTTGTTGGAATGGTTCCTTAATTCTTTGGTACCCCAGCTATCAAATGACGTAGCAACGTCAGGGGTATTTTTGGAGGAGGAAGCGATAATGAGAGCTCAACAACTAGAGCTGATTTACTCTCAGTTTGGTTTGCTTTACGAAGTTCTACCAGATGCACCACAATCTAGTCTTGATAAGAGAAAACATAAGTCTAGATGACATGCTGACGAAATTGTTGATTCAACACAAGCAAAGCCCACTGATCTGTTGACAAACTAATTGGAACAATTGTCAATACAACATACAGTTTCCAGCCCAAATCCTAGCTTGGTTTCTCCCCCTGCTCAGATGTCGGATGTACACAACATGCAATCGACGAAACCAAAGGGCAACCAACAGGCCAAAGGGAAGAAAAAACAACGAAAGAAGGGTAAGGTGGATAAGAAACCCACCAATAATGTTGGTGGGGGAAACATAGAGAGAAAGAGGTCAAAGTATCTATGTAACCTTTGCTTGGAAGACCACCCGACTCACTAGTGCCCTCGACTTGGAAAGGCCCAAAATTTGTTGGCACAACAACAACCTATAGTATTAACAAACCCATTTCCTCATGGGAAAAATTTAACTCAAGCCTCTGTGAATGTGAATGGGGGAAGTCAGGGACCCCCTTTGTCATCTAGCAATCCCTCGACTTCAAAAGTCTATCTTTTGAAAGGTGAAGCTCACATAGCTACTAGGGCAGATGATTACGGAACACCAAGTACTTATGAAAAGGGTAAAGAAGTTGAAAACATGTATGTTCCTCTCCAGATAAAGAGAACGATGGGTGAAACAATGACACACATCCTGAAAGGGGTGTTCAAGAAGGCTTTACATAATCCAAATTCGAGGGCCACCCAAAACTACTCTGTGGTGGAGGATGTGTCACAAACCCCTTGTGCAATATTTTCTTTGGAGGTCCTCCAGAGCCGCACTTCATAGAGAAAGGATCCGCTAGCTTCCTTAGGATCCACTAAGACATGTAATACGGGAACTATCATGCTTGATACAACCGAATTAAAGCCTCATCTCCCATACCACGTCACATTTCAGACAGTTGCGGCTCACCCCACAAAATATTCTACCCGGAATATTTTTCGTACAGTGGTTGATGAGGGCGCCTCGACATGCATTATGTCATTGGTGTGTTGGAAGGCCATTGGCCAACCCATTCTGTCTCCTTCACCTACTCTTCTTATGACTTTGGAAGGTCATTCTTTCAGACCACATGGAATCATTCCCTCTTCCCCATGCAGTTAGAAGGGAAGACCATGTGCATCAAAGTTCAAGTGGTCGATGTGCCTCTCGACTACAACCTCCTGTTAGGAAGGAGTTGGACATATTTCATGCATGCAGTGGTTGCCACAATTTTTCGGGTCTTTTTGTTTCCACATGAGGGTCAAATCGTGACCATTGATCGATTGTCCTTCTCCAGACCTGACCCTTCATCAGGGGCATCCACAGTTCTGATGATTGATAATCCACATCCTGACGTCGTCAATGTGGGGTTTGGTTTGTGCCCACCTATGATGGTTACTTTTGATTACCAGCCTCCTTCTAGTGATGTCAAAATGACGTCAGTTGTCCCCATCCAGCCTAAGGATGAAAATTTTCAGTGTCGTCATTCTGCATGAATTACTTTAATGATATGTGGATTCTTCCTTCCCCATAAGTCACGATGGAAGGGACAGGGCATCATGGCATTTCCATGCCCTTGTCTGTGGTAGAAGTTGTGTACTCTATAGTCCAGCAAGCTTTTGTCGACCCCGATACGACTCCCGCACAGGAGTTAGATCCAGTTCTCGATCCTTCCTAGGCTCAAGGTTCCCTTGCCACTACAAATTCCTTAGACTTGGTCTTTCCCTCTGACGAGGAAATTTTAGATGCATTGACTGGTCCAGAAAGACCCTGGGATGATCTCCATCACAGATCATATTTCCTCCCAGATCTAGGAAGAATAGAGGTAGGAGATTTTTTGTTGACTATGACTGGAGATAGGTCTTGTCCTATCAATATTCTGGCTATGCACACATTTTATGCCGAGGGTAATATGGAAACCATTGCTAAAAATATTCCTATCTATATCTCCAGAACCCTTGGTGTCGTGGAGAATGTCTTCATCGAAGCGAATTGTTTCCCTAAGGAGATTCAAATCTATATAGATTGATTTAAATAATTTCGCGACGTTTTTTCCTGGTCTTACGAGGAAATGCTAGGAATTGATCCAAGAATCATTGAATATGAAATCATGACTTATCCTGATGCCAAGCCAGTCTGACAAAAGATTCGTCTGGTTAATTGTCATAAAGAAACATATATTAAGGCTAAAGTAGAGAAACTACTCAAAGTTGGTTTCATCTACCCCGTATAATTGACTCAATGGGTGGCAAACCCCATTCCAGTCAACAAAAAGCAGGGAACGATTCGTGTATGTATGGATTTCCATGATTTGAATAAGGCCTGTCCAAAGGATAATTTCCCCACCCCGTTTATTGACTAGATTGTTGATGACTGCACAGGCTGCAAGGTATTTTATTTCATGGATGGTTTTTCAGGATACAATCAGATCCAGATTAAGCCCAAAGACCAGCATAAAAAAACTTGTATTGGTCCATGGGGTACATTCACTTATTAGAAGATGCATTTTGGCCTAAAACATTATGGAGCCACCTTCATTGGGCCATGCCTTTCTCTTTCCATGATCTCAAACATATATTTGAATCTTATCGTGATGATTTAGCATCACGATCTTGTAAGAGAGATGATCATCGCACACACCTTTGAATTATGTTTGAGCAATTTTGCTACTATCAGATTCGATTGAATCCAAACAAGTGCAATTTATGCGTGACGCCAGGTTGAATGTTAGGTTTCATAGTGTCAACAACAGAGATCATGGTCAATCATCTAAAGGTTGAGGCGGTACTTCAATTGCCTCCCCCATTCATAGTCCCTCGTCTTCAGAGGTTATAGGGAAAAGCTAATTTTCTTCAGTGTTTTATCACAAGCTATGACGAGATTACAAAAGGGTTTATGCATTTACTGAAGAAGGGTGTTCCTTTACATTAGGATGAAGCTTCTCAGCGCTCTTTCGAAGCATTGAAATGCGCCCTCACATCTCCCCTTTGCCTCGACCACCCAACTATAATGAAGATTTCTTATTGTATTTGGCCTCTATAGAGTCAACCATCGGTATGGTCTTGGTTTAGAAGGATGATTTTCTTGAAGAACATGCCATTTATTACCTGAGTCGGGGCCTGGTTGGACCAGAACTCAAATACTCTCATGTTGAGAAACTTACATTGGTAGAAGTACATGCTGTCAAATGGTTCTGTCATTATATCCTATTTCGTAAAACCACTGTCATTGCCATCGTAAATCCATTTCAATACGTGTTGAAATGACGTGTAATCGAAAAAAACATTATTAGATGGATAGTTATGCTCTAGGAGTTTGACTTGGATTTTGTGTCTGCAAAATATAAAAATTCATTGGTATTTGTAGAACTCATCTCGAAACTTTTGGTCGAATCAGGTGATGTCACGTTCAAAGAATCACCAAGTAAAGGATATCTTTTTCTAATTTCATCTTCGGACCCCTGGTATGGAGATATAATAGTCTATATCTAGACTTTCAAGTGCCCCTCATCTTCTTCTTATAATGAACATCGATGTATATGCCATCAGACAAAGAACTATCTCATTCTAAAAGACACATTGTATCATTGAGGTGTAGATTGCATCCTTCGTCGATGTCTCATTCATGAAGAAGCAGAACTTGTGATTAATGATTGCCACACTGGAGCATGTGGCGGTCATTTTTTTGGGTTGTAAACATCCAAAAAGATTCTACGAGTTGGTTACTATTGGCCGACGTTAATCAAAGATTACGTTGAATCGGTCAATAAGTGTCACTCGTGTCATATATTCTCACAGAAGATGAGGGCAGCCCCTGCTCCTATGTTTCCTGTCATCACAGTTGGCCCCTTCACCAAGTGGGGGACTGATTATACTACATTCCACCCTCCTTCAGCCAAGGGGCACCGCTATATCATCATAGTAGTAGACTACTTTACTAAGTGGGTCGAGGCTATGCCAACGTTCAAGGATGATGGAGATACAACAACTCTTTTTTTGTTTAATCAAATAATAGAAAGGTTCGGTGTCCCGAAGGAGATTTTCACCGACCTTGGCAGTTACTTTCAGAAAAAAATGATGTATGAATTAACATCAAAGCTTGGGTTGAGGCAAGAACACTCATCATATTATTACCCACAAATGAATTGTCAGGGGGAGGCTATGAATAAATCTCTGAAGACAATTCTACAACGAATGATCAATTCGGCCGAGTCAAATTGGAATTTGATGTTATACTCAGCATTATGGGCCTACCAAATGTCTGTGAAGAGTGCCACTGGTTTTTCACCTTTCCAACTTGTTTATGGGATGAAAGCAGTCTTTCCAATAGAATTCCAGATCCCATCTCTTAAATTGGTAGTACAGTTATTGCCATACACTTCACCGCTTGAGGAACACTTATTATATCTCAAACATCTCGACGAGAAATGACGTGATGCAGCCTTGACTAACGAGGCTCACAAGCAAAGATTCAAGTGTCAGTATGATCGGTCTGTTTGTCTTTGGATTTTCTTTCGAAGGCGACCTTGTCATGGTCTATGACCAACATAAGGATCCCCTGGGGGCAGGGAACTTTAAACCCATGTGGTTCAGACTATTCATCGTGAAGGAAGTATTAAAGAAGGGTTCTTATCATCTGGTTGATTTTGAAGGGAATACTTTAGTGGAGCCTAGAGATGGGCTCTACCTCAATAAGTATTACTCGTAGGTGGGTTTCCTTGGGTGACTTCTTGTACATATGTATAGTTCTTATACATTTTTAGTTTTTGTCTTTTTGTTCTTATGGACGTGACATTTTGATGTCATCTTTTTCAATATGGTAGATCTCAAGTGAATCGGACGTGTTCATTGGATTTGTGGATGGTACTAGCTGACACACTCAGAGGATTGCTTCTGCATCTTTGGTAATATTCACACCTCAAGGCCAGTTGTTAACTTTTGGAGGTATCTGTTTAGGTGACGCCACAAACAATTTTTATGAATACAGTGTAGTAATAGAGTTTCTTCATGATGCCTTATCACATGGTATCTCTTACCTTTGGGTCTACTTAGATGCACAATTGGTTGTGTCCCAATTAAATGGGGTTTACTGCATTTACCATCCTACTCTACATAGATGATTCTTTAGGGTATGTCTCTTAGAACGTCTCTTTGATTATATTATGTATATCCATGTTCCTAGGAGACTAAATCATATGACAAATACTCTAGCTAATCAAATATTAGATTGGCATATTGCACACACGTAAAGAAAAACACACACATACAGATGTAAATATATTTGTAAATAAATGTAACCCATAATACAAAAAGCTGTAAATATGTATATATCGAAACTATCAGAGTACATAGGTGGGCACAAGCACCTAAAACAATAATGAGTATGGTATATAACGCAGGGATGATTCCCTCAAAAATAGAAAAAAAGTGCCCTCGACACGTAAATGGCCCACCCTAAGATAAGCAAGAGGCCTATTGGCCCTGCCATAGTGGACTACAACATTTTCCAATCACCGAAATAGATAGACCCAGGTTCGTGGTACCCCAACAACATGTGGCTGCATAGATAGCGAAATATTCTTGATCTTGGCCATAGGCACAGTACGAGTGAGTACGGTCAGGTTCCGCTCCACTCGTCTCAAAACTCTCTCAACCTCTCCGACTGGAGGTACCCCCACTGTTGTTGTTGGTTCGATGACTGCTACTACTACTGCCTCTGGTTGTGGACGACGCATGTTCCACACAAAATCATCTAGACGCACTGGTCCCACATCTGTACATAATAGATACATAGTTTTGAGGTGCTCTGGTACACAAAAAAAATGATATATATAAAAATAAAAAAAAATTAAAAAAAAATAAAAAATCAAAACATACCTAATTGTTATTGGATAAATCGGTAAATGAAGACATAAACTAATCTCTCTAGATCCACCTGGATTTTGAAAAAAATAGGACAGAACATGGTGCTTTCCCTAGGCTCTAATCATCGAATTTAATACCAAACAAAAGACGAGAGGCATACCTTTAAGTGTTGCTTCCTTATGTCTTTGTTGTTCCTATTTCACTCTGGTTCTCTTGTGATACTAATCCTGTAGTGAGACGCAAACCAAACAAATTGAAAGAAGTAGAATTATATTCAATGACAACCTATGCATATGGTCAAGGAATTATGCAATAAAATAAAGAGAATTCTATGGGAAAGAAGCATGCCACTGTATTATATTAAATAATCGGAAGAGAGATTACAACCAGATGCCTTGATGTCATAACGTTCCTTCCAACATTTATTTACTTATCACACACTTCTTTCTCCAAGGATTTTGAGACCATGGATCTGATAGCTACTCACAATCTATCTTGACAAAGCAAAGATCAAATCCAATCTAACCAAGCTAATAATTCCAAGCCAAATCCAACTCAATCAAGCTAACTTTCTCCATGAAAGATCCTCTCCTTTTATAAGTTGAATATGATAAGGTGAGGAGGTTAGGATAATCCCACTAAATCATGAAAGTGAGTAAGATCCAAACCATTCGGAGGCCACCTCACCATAGAAGCTTCTCCTTCTAGAAGCATTGATAAAATGCTTGTTTTTTCCCACGTACGGAGGTCGTCACACCCTAGCTATAGTGCAACCTGCGGAAACTCCACACTCTAGATATAGAGAAAGGTGTGTAAATTAGGCATTTCCACACCCTGCATATATAGCAGCCTACGAAAATCCTCCAAAATAGGGCTTTTACAGAGAAAACACAACTTCTTCTCTCAGTAAAATTTCTTCTCCCTTCCTTCTTCAGGAATTACAGCTACTGACCCCTCTGAAGGCAACAAATAGGTTTACATCATTAATGGTCATGGGGATGACGAAAATAATGTGTAACATTGAGCCCCCCCAAAGTATGAATTTAGAACAGAGTGATGGTTGAAATACTTTGTTGATTGTGTGTAGGGAATAAGAAACAGTCGGTCGGAAACCTGCCAACAAACAAGAAAATGCAGTACAATAATATATCATAACTGAGATAGGCATTCCCATACTCAGAATAAAAATGACTCAAAGCATAAATTCCTACATGTGAAGATCCATGTCAAGTAATACAGGTCATGGCCACCAAATATACGTTGTGGATCCATGCCATTATGACTCAAATCTAAACATAGCCACCAAAAACACACTGTGGATCTATGTGTTAAAGACTCAAATTTGAACATAGCCATGAGACATACAATGTGGATCTTTGCAATAGTACAAACTGAATATAGTCCAACGCAACCTGAATCTGTCAAAAAAGATTCAGGGTCTTCATCTCCACCACTCTATAGTACGAATCTAACCATGCGATTATAGGTGTTGAAGTCGAACATGGTATAAACCACTTGATTACCAGTCATTAATGAATACCGTTAACAAGTGCAAGGGAAATCACCATTTATGTCAGTGACTCCCAAGGTACACTAGTACACTCCAACAAATGTGAATAAATGAGATGAGGTCGAACACTCGACAGAATCTCCAGATCAGGGGTCAATAATGAAAACCCACTGTCGAAAGCGAGGAAACCTACAATTGAGGCATGCAAGTTCCAAGGTACCAATTAGTTTCTAATTCTAATTCCTGGATAATGAGTTGAAGTCGCCAGGAAAAGACTCGTCATAGGAGGGCCTTAATGTATCTCACATCAATGACACGAAACAAGTAATAGGATTTGATTTAGATCAGAGAAACAAGTGATTCAGGACTGACTCAAGGATGGCCGATGCAATATAAGGGTTAAGGACTATAGAAATATCCAATGCAATAGAAGGATTTCAGGGTTGAACTTCTCTGTGAACATATTGACGACACGACAATTGTCTTGGAAACACTGACTCAACAACAGGGATCACAAACCAATTTGTAATCTTATAAAGGAGTATGATCAAGAGACAAGCGGATTTTCCAACCTAGACACAAAGCAAGTGAAAGGGTGTCATGTTCAAAAGTGACTGTTCCACAGAATACAGGTTTAGATACATTTATTTCCCAATTTCCCCCCCACCATTTCTAGAGAGTACCTCTTTATTTTTACGCAAGCTTGAGGAGGATAACATATGCTTGTAATGTAAGCTCGTCCTTTGGATGAGTCCCTTAGAGTATGTTTAATGAAACCTGAGAAGGAGTGGTTCGGTCCCATATGGGCCTTTCGATGTTTGTTTAATGAGTCCAAAGATAGAAAACTCGGGGGCTTTTCATGTTTATAGAGTCTGAAAAACACTTAAAGAGAACTCTTTGAGTTCCTTTTTCATAACATAGTCTGATGATACTGAAAAAGAGATAAACTATCACTCAACAAATGTTTTCTTTAAATAATTTAACGAGTGTGAAAAGAACAAGGTCGCTCGGCAATATTTTCAAGTTTAGAGAGTTTAAAAAGATCTTAAAGGGAACTCCAGGGTGTTCCTTTTTTGTATAACCTTTACGAGTCCAAAAAATTGATAAAAGTATACTCTGTTACATTCTCATTGATTTATGAGCACAAAAAAGAACAAATACTAAGCTCGGTAACCTATTCTTATGTATTTACGAACATGAGAAAGAATAAAGACTAAGCTCGGTAATTTATTCTCATGTATTTATGAGCATGAGAAAGAACAAAGACTAAGCTCGGGATTGTTTTCATTTTTACACAAGCTTTAAAACAAAACAAAACTATGCTTGGGATAGATTTTATTTTTAAACAAGCTTAAAAACTAACCAAAACTATGCTTGGACCTGGTTTCATTTTTACACAAGATTGAACCAGAGGAAACTATTCTTGAGGTAGGTGGTTTCCTTTTTACACAAGCTTGAACCAAAGTAAAAAATATGCTTGCGACTTCCCAATGCATGGTTGGTACTTATTCCCCAGCTTAAGAAGCTAGTGTTTCAACTTCAACATGAAGTCCAGAGGCTGGAAGCACATTACCCCCCAAGATTCATTTCGTCCAACTTCAAAGGTGGATGAAAATGAATCTTCAAATACTAGAAAAAGGACTTGACTCAAAGAAAGAGGGGGAAGTTGTTTCATTTTTTAATGAGCTTGACACAGGATAAGAACTATGCTCGAGAATCTAGGTTCAATCCCTAGACCTATGTTTGATTTTTTAATGAGCTTCACACAGAAATAGGAACTATGCTCATAACCTCTGTTTCATTTTTTAACGAGGTTTCCACAGAGACACAAAAACTATCCTCGTAACTTCTTTCATTTTTTAACGAGATTGAAATCATAAAGACTCAAATTTCTTATTGGATATATCAGTAAATGTGGACATAAACTAATCTCCCTAGATCCATCTAGATATAGAACAAAATAGGACATAACATGGTGCTTTCCCTAGGCTCTAATCATCGAATTACTACCAAACAAAAGATGAGAGACATACCTTTAAGTGTCGCTTCCTTATGTCTTTGTTGTTAATATTTCTCTCCGATGCTCTTGTGATACTAGTCCTACAATGAGACAAAAACCAACCAAAGTGAAAATAGTAGAAGTATATTCAATGACAACCTATGCATATGATCAAGGAATTATGAAATAAAATAAAGATAATTCTATGGGAAAGAAGCATGACATTGTATTATATTAACTAATAAGAAGAGATATTACAACCAGATGCCTTGATGTCATAAGGATCCTTCCAACAGTTCCTTGCTTCTCATAGAATTATTACTCCAAGGATTTAGAGACCATGGATCTGATAGCTACTCACAATCTATCTTGACAAAGAAAATCCCAAAGCCAATCTAACCAAGCTAATAATTCCAAGACAAATCCAACTCAATCAAGCTAACTTTATCCATGAGAGCTCCTCTCCTTTTATAAGTTGAAGAGGATAAGGTGAGGAGGTTAGGATGATATCACTAAATCATGAAAGAGAGTAAGATCCAAACCATTCAGAGGCCACCTCACCATAGAAGCTTATCCTTCTAGAAGCATCGATAAAATACTCATTTTTTCCCATGTACGGAGGCCACCGCACCCTAGATATAGTGCAACCTATAGAAACTCCACACCCTAGCTATAGAGCATGGTGCAGAAAATCAGGCATTTTCGCACCCTGCATATATAGAAACCTGCGGAAATCCTCCAAAATAGGGCTTTTACAGAGGAAAATGTTGAAACGTCAACAAGAAACATGTGTCTAATTTACTTTTCCCTTAAATAAATTAGACAATAAATATTAATCTATTATTTCATTCATAACTGAGTGAGTTGGATTTGTAACAGAACTATAAGTGTAGTTAAGTGAGTTAATATCAGTTGT
>SNQJ01S0141962.1:12486-24753 GCA_010110895.2 Picea sitchensis
GCTTGTCTATCTTATTGCATATGGTTGAGGTATGTTCCATGGTTATCTCTCTCTGTTATTTGCTGCATACACACATATAAACACATCTAAAAGGTAGATCAACAAAGTGTTTGATGAAATACCTCACTCAGAAAAAGTTTTAAGAAGACACCAAAACAGTGATGATCCTTGCATAATGGCTTGGGATCATTACATACTTAGACCCAGAATGAGCATAGGATGTCAAGCAATCATACGACAAGAAACTCAATATGAACGAGAGAAATCTGAGAAAAAAACTCCAAACCCCAAAAAAGAAGATTCAATCCCTAGTATGGTCGCTAATTCTGTTACGAGGAAAAACTCTCTATGGAAAGGGGTAAACCACAACAGACAGAAATGACTGCATAAATCAACTCTACTCTCAAGTATGCTATCAAGACAAGATAAAAGGACTACCTCATCCAAACGTTCGATGAAGACCACCCTTGAGCAATTGAACCAAAGCAATATACCTACAACTAGTCCTCAACAACCAAGCAATGCAAGCATATTATGATAATATATAATGTTAGCACATTGACTAACATAAACCATCAACATTCATAACAAATACACCCATGGAATAATAATTCAAATATTTTCAAGATGTTAATTGGATGAGAAAAGAGTATTTCTATTAAGATATAATCAACAAAAGTGAATAAGTTACAGAATTTTGTGTCAGCACGATACATAACTGAAAAAATAAGTTCCTTCTAGTTGGGCCTCCACCAATTCAATCCTCCACCAAAGGCAATCTCATGCAAGAGAGATAATGAATTTTCCAATCAGTAAGGGAAGAGATTAGGGGTTGAACAATTTATTCAGACTTAAAGGACAAAGGGATGCAAACTCAATGTGAAGTGAATAATTCCTCCAGAGTAACTTTTCTCTCAAAGTTGAATTCTTTCTCTTCTTTTCCATAGCTCAGAATTGGCCCATTTATATCCTTCAAGTGGAAATGAAGGGTCGAGTCAGAATGTTTCCATTATATGGAAGGCCAAGGATCATTGATCTCATGACGTGACCTGGAAACTCGACACCATTTTTCAATTTTGAGCACATTTCCTTATGTACGTGGGTTGTAGTGGTGTAACCTATGTATACGCATGTTGTATAGTAGGAAAGATGCATATATGTGGAAAAATTGTATTTTTAGCTCTAGGATTTGAAAAACGGGACTTCAAGTCTGCACTGGGATGGAAAAAGGGCTTTTCTGCAAGATTGCATGGCGTTAGGAAAATCTTTCTCTAACAGACCATATTCAGCCCTGTCCATGTACAGGGATAGGCCTGAATCATTTAATGACCAAATAATTCACTATTTAATACTTGTCCACATGAATTTGGCACCAAAATATTTTACTAAATTTAATTTCAAGAGACAACAATATGTATAGTAGAAACAATTGCTAACTCATTCCAACTGATATAATAACAACAAATACAGTCATTGGAATTAATGACAAACATGTTAAATATATTACGAAGGAAGTAAAACTCAACAAACACAAATTGGTCTATACTTTATTGATGATCTGTAATACCCTTGTTGTTGGTGTCCAAGAATATGCAACAATAAATGTGTTGGAATGGTCCCTTTTTTAGACAGCTTATAAACACACTTGTGAGGCCTGTTTACAAATAATGATATCTAAACTGATACACAATTATGAGTTATTCCATTCATTAATAATCTCAAACATTTTACAGACAATCTTTATATATCATTATATGGTTGTTATGGCACCCAAGAGGGATGTTATATGTTTGTTATTTTCAATTTATAACATGAGAAAGATCCTCCCAAAATATCTTTAGTATGAAATACCATTTGTTGTTAATCAAACCAATAGATTTTCAATGTGACAATTCATATCAGTCTCCCTTCTCTTTTATAATATCAAGTGGTTCGATGTCATTTCTTAACCCCCATAACTTGTAAATTTGGGCCTATCCTTGTACATGGACAAGGCCGAATATTGCCCTGTCCAGGTACAGGGATAGTGTGACGACCCCTTCGTTGCGACTTCAAGTGAAGTAGAAGGTGCAATTTGTTTTTTAAAACAGGACGAAAACAACGACATCAAAGATTACAACTAAACAACGCATTTGACGGTGAGCACCACGCCCACAGAAAAGGAAACATACAACTATGACTCCATGCACTGGCACAAGAGAAACTGGGTGAAACGTGCATAAAACAACAAGGAGAAATGACTATCTGCCCGACACAAACATGACCATGCCTACAAGCTAAGGGACAACATCCCCATTCTAACACAATGGCATCGACGACCAGTTAAATAAAACCTCGATGGCACGCAACCAAACACAGGAATGCATTCAACCCATGCACCATTAGCATACCTACAACGATCAACAACACTCGCATGGAAGGCACAGACTCTGACCACGCTATCATTCATCTCTATCCAATAGGGCATGCCATGATTCCCTCATCAGGACTCATAATGTCCTCAAGTGATAGGTGCAGTGATACCCTGGTGCTACCTAACCTATCTGAACCAAGGAATCCAGATGAAACCAACTCACTTGGAGATGATTTAATGAGAAGAGGAACTACCCCACCCCCAAGAAACAGATCAACAAGATGCAAGATAATCCTTGAATTAAATTGCGCAAAAGACCGAAGGAGACTAATACCAAACTGCCCTTCCATCTCGATCTAAGATGAAAGGCACATAATCGCCAAGGTAAGGTTAGCCATTATTAGTTTTAATTGATAAAACTACAAGTCTCTCGACCAATAATCTTGTGATAGATAACCCACTATTACGCCAATGGCCAAAATGTCTAACAACCCTATTAATTCAACACTTATCTCCTAAAATAAAAATTTTAAAACTATTATATCATTTGGTATTACCAAAATTTATTATTATTTTTGAGAAAAACTACTTTTCTTTTCCTCTTAGATCACTTCACCTTAAATGAGATATTATTTAATGTACCTAAATAAACATGTTGGACAAGGTATCTAAGTGTGTGGTTAAATATATATTAAAGATTCTACTTAGAAGAAGGTGCAAGTGAAGTTTGTTCACCCTTGAATAAGAAAAACAAAATGTTTCAAAAAATTAAACATTGAAACAATGGAATCATGAATTCGCTTCCCAGGAATATGTTAGGTGACTATCAAGGAGTTACATGGTATGCGGTCTATACAAGTGGCATGTCATTGTCCAGAATACCTGAGAGGGATGCCTTAAGTATTTGAATCGTTGTCAGTGGGAGACAGGGTCGTTGTCCACAACCAAATCTACCCAAAAGCACAGAGCTGACTATGGAGGCATGTGGTCGTTGTCGAATCACAAACTCAGTCCATTAACATTCCAAGAAATGAAACCTAATCATGGATACGTTGTCTGGCATTAGACACAATAGATGACTATGGAATTAAGGCGGGTTAATGTTGTCTATCGAACCATATGGTACAAGGATCACAGACAATACAAAATCACAGCTTAGGTAGTGTAAAACCCAGTCAAGCTCGAGATAGAAATGCAGTCCATCCTAGGGTAACCATGCAATCATGGCCAAGGTAAAACATAATCATTTAATTGCGTAAAATTGCAGTCCTTCAAGTAAAAATGCACAAGTATCCTTGACAAAATTTGTTGGGCAATGAGCAATATCAATTTGTCGGGTGTCTCACAAGAAACACATGTATCATTTTAGTAATGACGGTCCTTCTGAATTTGAAAACACTTAACCGCTATCTTAACTCGTTCTCTGGAAAAAATTGAAATAGCTTCTGAAATATTCCAAACTCAAGTGAATGATAAAATTGATTCTAAATAATAAATCCTTCCTGAAAAGTTAAAACGTTTTTTAGCAGTAAAATCATGGGTACAGTGATAACGCAGAGTGTAAATATAAGTTATACACGGAATGAGATAACTGCTCGACGAAATAGGATTTCACTGTCTTAATAAATGTATAATTAATTTCCTAACAATTCTAGAATATGATATCACCGTGTAAAGTTACTGGAATATAGAATCGTTGTATAACATTACAGGCATATAAAATCAGTGTATAACATTATTGGTGTATAAAATCATTGTATAACATTACTGACATATGATATCTCTATGATATAATTAATTTCCATAACCTTACTCGAATATGATATCGATAACTCTATCAACATAGTCTAGTATATATAAAATTCGTTGTTAGTAAAGGATTTACAGTCACAGGGTACTCATAAAATTGCTACCAATAGACATTGAACTCATAGTGTGAACAACTTTATAAAATGCTCATGTATAAGAATCGCTGACCACAATGCAAATCACAGTCACCATGTAGATTGCAGTCAATATGTAAATCACAGTAACCAAATGTAAATCGTAGTCAAATGTAAAGGGATTCGCAGAAATAAAAAGGGGATGAAGTCGCAGAGGCATATATCCAGTAATGAAAATGCATTCAACATATAAAAACACAGAGAAAATATCCAGCAATGAAACACATTCAAGAATGTAAAAACGAAGATATTGGGCCTTCAACTCAGAGGTTATCAATCAAGCAAAAACAGGTTTAATCCTTCAAGGAGACGCAAGGATTTTCGAACTTTAGGCAATTAGATGCAGAGGTACTCAATCGCCATAAGGCACAATGACCACCAATCAACCAAGAACAATCACAAGGGCAGACGGATGGGCAAAATCATCCTTCGCTCATCATCCACACACAAGAAAGAAGGGTGCTAGGATCTATAGGTCTATTAACACTGAAGTGACTACCGTCGATCTGGCTCCTGGACGATTGCTTAGGCGAGGACTGATGAGCTAGGGACGTAGGAAAAATATGATGCACAAACTCATCATAAATCAATAAAACCATAGGACGGTCACAACATGTAGAGAATCTAAAGCCAAGGGAGTCAATCGAAAATGAGCTTAAGGCTATGGGGGAAATTCAGATATCAATTAAAATGCTAATTCAATCATTTTATTTACCCAATTAAAATACAAAACTAAAAATGTAAAGTATACTAATAATCTACCATGCAGAAACAAAGAAAGCGTACCATATCCCAAGTCTCCCTCTCTGAGTTGTTGTCCCATACAGTCCATGTAGCTCATGGTTGCCAACTTATGAGACTTCACCAGTACCTACCATCCAACACTAGGGGTACTCTTATTCCCCCTTAGCCCCTCGAGCCACAAAGGGGCCACGCACAGTAACCAGAGAATCATCTAGCTCCCAGCTCACCTCGCAAGGCCGAGCTACCACTTCTCACCAAGCTCGGTATCCCAACTCCCACAAGCTAAGTTAGTCAAGTCTAAGAGTTTGTAGCTTAACGTTACACATCATAGAAGAGATCCATCATCCTTCTCCTCCCTCCATTACATAGAGTTTCGAAGTCCTTTACTTTCCCAACTTCCCATTTAATTTATTTTTCAACAATTTAATTAATAAAATCCTCCCCGTACATGTGTCACCCATCCCCTTCATTGCACCATTAATTAATTTCATTAATTAATTAATTACTCCTATTTTGTTCACCCACTTAAAAGGATTCCTAGAATCGCTTCTAGGTGTCCTCAAATTCCCTTACACATTTTAATGACTCCTCCCTTACTAACTTACTAGTTGAGTTTAATTTAGAAAGTTCTTAAATGCTAGATACCTTACTAAGTTAGTCTTTCTGTTTTTTCCCTTGTGTTTCCCCTTTCTTTTTATGTTTCTACTTTTTCCTTATTTCCTAATTCTTTTAAATTCCCTCTTTCCCTTTTTATTTAAAACTCAAATTGGCAGGTGTAGAAAATTAACCCTTTTTCCCCTTTTCCTTTTTAATAAATAAAATTTGATTAACATAAGTGATAAAACAATTATTTCCCCCTTTTTAAATTTTATCCCCCAAAATATTTTTATAAATTAAAAGAATTACTTACTCCCTTCTCGATACATGATTAAATATGATTATCATTATTATTTATTTTTATTTTTACATAAATATTTTTCTTTTACCGCAAGTTTCACCTAGACCTAGATTTTAATTTTCGAGGCTGGGCAACATTTTATTAGGGAAATTGTTTTAATTTTTTTTTATCACGTTATTCATCCTAAGGCCATCTAGGTTCATCCATTTATTAATTAACAACACGACGTGCCCTTCAGGATGCACCAGGTGCTTCAACGATGCCACTCACCTCCTTTTGTTTCCCTTGTGCGACGTGCCCTTCAAGACGCACTACGTGCTCCAAGGGTGCTGCTCACTTCATTATGTTTCCCTTGCGGGACGTGCCCTTTAGGATTCACTACGTGCTCCAAGGGTTCCACTCGCCTCATTCTATTTCCCTTGCACGACATTCCCTTTAGGACGCAATACGTTCTCCAAGGGTGCCACTCACCTCTTGACTGACTTAGTAGACATAAAAAACCCCTGGAGTCAATACTCCGCCAGTTGATATTGTGTGAGACTAAGTTCCTCTAAGGAATAAGGCCCTTGGCTTATTGCGCACCCCTTAGAATCATTGTGAGCAACTATCTCCGTCTACCCTCACAACATCGTGGGTATTCTCGAACTAGGTAGTCGTTAACCTACAGTTCAAGACACGACAAGAGTGCTAGTAGGCTGTGGAAGTGCTTCTATCCACACCTCTCCCTCAACGTCTCTGGTAGTAGTGCGTGACCCCTCTACTCCACATGTGATTCTGGTCGACAAGCTATCGTCACCCCGCATCATCAACGAATCATGTCAGAAATACAATCAATCATCATAACATCTATTTAGATGTGCATATGTGATATCAACAATAATAAAAATCCAATAGTCCACTCCCTGACTCGATACAGAGTCCAAGGGTTTCATCAATGCCTCTGCATCCTCGAGGTATAGAATCCTCCACACCCAGGAGAATCGAGTCAATAACACCTATCAATAACAATACATCAAAATAACATGTCATCATATCCATAATGCCTCATAATCATGATCAAATTCCCAATAGTAATATAATGCTGATCACTTGCAAGAAAGTGTCCTCAATGAATAAGTTCGCTCAGTGCACGTAAGAGTGGGATGTTACAGACAAGCCCAAACCTACTATAAATTAATAATTTATGAACACAATAAGATGTAGACACAATAGATTAAAACAAAAAACATAGGAACACCTAGACCATATAATATAGAGAAGTATAGGTATCACATGTTTATCGGATCAGGTGATATGGCCGAATTCGGCCCTGACCATGTACAGGGATAGGGAAATTTTTAGCCCTATCAATGTGCATGGACATCATCGAATTTAGGTCTATCCTTGTACATGGATAAGGCCAAATATGGCCATGTCCATGTACATGGACAGGCTCGAACCTCCTATAAATTAATGATTTATGAACACAATAGGATGCAGACACAATAGAGTAAAAACAAAGACACAACAACACCTAGACCATATTGGAAAAAAACAAGTAGAGGTATAATATGTTTATCAGATGGGATAATAGGGCCAAATTTGGACCTTTCCATGTACAAGGACAAGCTTGAATTTGAGTTTTTGCCATTATTGAAGAACAACAGATGTATAAACTAAATAACATTCATAGAAGAGCATGATCACATTATTGATATTCCTTTGTCTTTTTGGTTTATTTTGTTTTTGGTTAAGTACCAAGTCAAGATAATGTGTGATTTGTTTCTCTCCCTGGATGGTCCATGAGACCTAGGAGTATTTAAGAAGAGAATGATCACAATATTGATCTTAATTTTATGCTGGGATGATAAAATATTATAAGTAAATATCATGAGAATCATGTGGACATTTTTCCATTCAAGAAGAACTTAATTGTTGACTTTGTCTTGAAATCACCCTTCCTTGAATTACACCCCTTTTTATTGTTGTGTGGGTTTTTGGTTTTGTGATTTACCTAAACAAATTTATCCTCCTTGACTTTGGAAGAATTTAATTGTTTAATTTGTGTTGAAACCACCTTTTCTTGAGTTATGCCCCCCTTAATTGTTGTGTGGGGTTTTGGTTTTGTTCTTTTCTTTTTCCTAAAGAAAGTTAGCTACCTTCACTTTGGATGCCTTCTCTTGGCTTGTTTTTTTCTTGTTGATTTTTATGATTTAACAATAAATATTTTATGTTATAAGATATTGTTCGTTTAAATTATTTAATTATTTAATTGTGTGGCTATGACCCCTCTTCTTGGTATTTTCCATCTTGTTGGAGATCTCTTCTTGGTTATTGTTTGGGGATTCTGGTTCTACTTGCTGGTGTCACCCTCCTCATTTTTTTGTTGGTGTCGTCCGCTTGACATCCTTGTTAATTCCACCTTGATTATGTTGTCATTCTCTTCCATTGTTGGTGCCACTTGTGTATGTTGTAGGTTAGTCTATTGATATTTTAACCTATGTTGAATAAAAGTTTAATGTTTTACCCCTTAAACCTGAAGCGTCGCTTTTTCCTAGTCATGGAGCTGCCCTTAATCTTAAAATGAGTCAAAAAATATTTCGATTTTTCTCATTTTGGGATTCGGCATTTTACAAGGCATGTTTTCCTAATTAAAAACTCTAGATTTTCCGATGCCGAAATCCCGAAATGGTCTTATATTAAAGTAATAAATAAAATAAAATAAAAAAGGAAAAAGTAGGTGCTATAAACCTCGATGTGCGTTTCACAAAGTATCCTCTAATTGTGATTAATTAAACTCTTAAACACGATCAACAACTTATTCTTTCGCATTTCGGGTTTCTTCGTATCAAATTGTTATCAAAGCGCTAACCCTTGAACTCTCGATCCTTGATTTTTCGAAAGGAAGAAGTTACTTACTAATCTTAAATGATTAAAGCATCAATATAAGTAATCAACATCTAAACTAATCCCATCGCAATTTCGCGATTAACGATTTTCTTATGACATGCCTCATGGGTACAGGATCCCCAAAATGCTAAAATGTGAAATCACGATTTTTTTTTAATAAAGTTTAAGATGAGTTTAAGTTAATTTAAAATGGGATTAATAAGGATTGAAATGACTTTTCACGTTTCGCATTTCGAGATTTAGTGAAAGAATTGCTTTTACATATCCAGTTTGAAATCGTCGATAAACGGTAATATTTGCAATGAACGAATAGAGATATTTTTGACTTAAATGCGTATCTCTGGGAATATCTTCCCCATTAAGACATTAAATTTTTACCACCTATCTCAGTATGCCCGTCGTAAGAAGAGTTAAAGGATAATAGAGGATTGGTTTATTTTTCGAATTTCATTTTTATTGTTTGAATTTAGAAGTGAATTTCATTCAGCAAGCTTACACATTTGTCTATGTGACATGAATTCATCCTAAACATGAACATTATGGCACCTAGAAAGGCACCAAAGAAAAGTCAAGAAGCAACTGAAAGATCCAGCCCAGAAGGACATGTTGTGTTTGATACAACACCGCATGCCATTAACTCCATCAAATCCTGGAGGCAAATTTTCAAAACCCTGGACTACGAAATCAAGAATTTTCCTGACGATTCTGAAAAAAAAATATGGGACGTAGAAAAGTCTGAATTTCACAAAGTGTCTATGCGCGCACGACTCATGACATACAATGATATGATCGGTTGGGATTTAGAGAGGACAGATGTGAAGACAAGAAGCATTTTGGACAGTCAAGGGGTCGTCATTGGCTCTTTTAGATTAGAGCATTTAAAAGTAATGTACAAACTGTCTCCCACTTCTAAATATATTTATAACAAAGAATTCGTAAGTGAATTTCAAAGGAAAGAATGCACAGAGGCAGACCAAACATACCCCAACATAATCAGAGACTGGTGGAGACACCCACCAAAATTTAGGGCCGATACCCATAATGTTTATACCAGAACCTCTTTGAATGAGTACATGGTTTATGTGGCTATGATGTTCTGTAGACTTTTCAGAAAGAAAAGTCTTACACATTTTCCTATAGAATGGATGCCCCTTTTACATGAAGTAGTCGAAGGCTATAGCTTCAATTGGAACAAAATCCTATTAGACAACCTAGACAAGGAGGTTATGGAGTATCAAACCGCGAGGTCCAGTGGCAGACCAATAGATTTTTACATGTGAGCATACATCATGGATGCTATATGTTTCACAACTCCTTTCTCTTTGATGAATTGGAGTTGGAACCCAACTTGCCCTCAACCGATTCATGAATATCATTCTAAGTTGTGGGAAGAAAATGCTAAAGATTCATTTTATGAATTTTGTCATTTCGTGGTGATACCAGTGCATCAGATGATGTTTGGTTGTGTGCCCCCCTGTATATTAGAGTCATTCATAGGAAATCTCAAGGCGGTTTTTGATTGGTTTATCGAGGATAATTTATCCTATATCAAGTTTTTTGGATGTTCTATCCCACCTCATGAACTTCCCAAATTCCTCCCTGACAGACTGGTATGTAGGGAGCTAGCTCATTAGATAATAACATGCGGTATTGGGATAGAGCCGAGGACAACTCAAAAGCAATTTTGGCCAATCTTTCATGTACATATTGGAAGGTTTTCTCTACTCAACCTGGTTCATTCCTGTTGACGGGCGAAAATGACCGTCCGTCAACTGGGAGAGTGGAACCGGTCCGGGGTTGTCTAATAACCCAAGCCGTTTGGAATGGACCACCCTGACGAGTTTAACGGCTCCGTTGGACACCCTAAGGTCTCGTATGGAAACCAAAGAGAAATGATTTGAGCTAATAAATCTAAAGGGAAACTATAAACTAATAAAACAAAGACAAAGAACTAAAACTAATAAAGGAAACTAGAAACTAATAAAACAAACTAAACTAACTACACTAATCTAACTATAAATTACTAACTACTTATATATACAAGATACTAGCTATGACTATAATAACTCAAATCAACTACCTAATTATCAGCTATGATATCCCTTATTCACAAATATACAATATGGACAACCTACAGATTTAGTTAAAACCTGCAAAACTCATGTGTTCGCTGCCCTAAGACAACCAAGGGTCTCTTTTTGATTTTTTGTATTTATGAAAAATAAAGAAAGAAAACTGAAATTAGACAATATATTACTGAAATAAAACAATGTAATCTAACTCTAACTAAACTATCATTTATATTATAATAATTAATCAAAGCAATAAACATCTAACTAATTGACCTGGAAACGCTCCAAATCTGTCCTGTGCAAGATGACTTCTTAAGCTGGTTGGAGGAAGAAATTCACACCATTTAGTCCTTAAGCCTCTCGAAAACGATCAGCTATACTGATTCTTGAAGTATGTTACAGGACAAACAAGACATAAAAGAAATCATAACAATTTCATGATGATAAATCTTCTGCAAAAGGGAAACCTATAATGCAGAAAACTTATATAACAATTCAGCCTACGAAGAAGACAAAGCCATATTTCATAAAATGAATCAACAACTGTTATATTCTTTATGTCTTAGGAAGCAACAAGATATGTATAACAATAATAAATTATATCACTTGTATTTGATTTAGATAACAAAGTAATACTAAACCATAGACAGAATGATATACAAAACTTGGGACAAAGTGTCGATATATTGAAAAGCAAAAGCTATAAAAACGCATCAATTCTGCTCCAGTTTGAATCATCATTACATATCCATGTTCTTCCACCAACTGATGATGTTGGATTATTACAAAACCATAGGTTTATATAAGTTTCTCACAAGGTAAAACATCCTTGTGAGTAATAGCAAACAATTTTACAAAATCTGGGAATAATCCCAAAAATCTCTTAAACTAAATAACTAAAATTGCAAGTGAAATCTTTAAGATATCTTCCAACTGCTCCTCATATCCACTACCAATTCGAATTTGCCTGTAATAGACATAAAGATCAAGTTAGAGGAGTATTTTATTGAGAAAACAATAGAAAAAATGACTCTATAGACTCAGCTACAGAATCTCCTGATTCTGTAGCTGGTCTAGAATAGTAAATAGGACCAGATATATAATCAAAATCAAATCAAATCCAATCATCACAAATTACTAATAAAAATAATATTTTCAATCAAACCAAATCGAATAGAATACAATCGGGACAGAATGGGCATACTCTGTTTTCCCAAATCGTTATAAAATCAAATCAAATCTTAACAAGACTATTTCATGGATGCAATCAATGGTAAATCAGATTGTATGATGTAGAAAACAATCATTATCGGTTTGCATAGGATACAAATCGTTTAATCAAATAGCCAAAATGGTCACGATAAAACA
>SNQJ01S0141963.1:0-23073 GCA_010110895.2 Picea sitchensis
AAATCGTCAAAATCTATTTGCATAGCTCTTTGAAAAGTGGCACCTGCATTAGATAAGCGAAAAGGCATATGTTCATAAGCGAAAGTGCCCCAACGTGTAATAAAAGTGGTTTTATATTTATTTGTCCTTTTTACCTTGATTTGATTGTAACCAGAAAAATCGTCAAGTAAGGACGTCATCTGTGACCCTGCAACTTGTTGCAAAATCATTTCCATATTAGGGAGAGGAAAATGGTCTTTAATACTGTCCCTATTCAATGCACGAAAATAAATGCATAATATAATCTAACATGTTGCTTTCCGAACGGGAACCAAATTAGAAACCCACTCATAATACTTAACATGGAAAATTATCCCGGCCTTCAAGAGTTTTCCAACTCCCTTCAAATAGTTGTTTCCAGTGTAGGGTTAATGGGTCTTTTTTTTTCCTAACTGGTTTTATGCCCTCCTTGATAGGAATGGCATGGTGTATAATAGCAGTATCAAAACCGGGAAGATCCTCATAAGACCAGGAAAAAACATCTTGAAATTCACCAAGCAAGTTAGTGAACTTCATTTTTTCTTCATCAGAACAGTGGGCACCTATTTTCATATTCTTTGGACACTCGGGTGTTCTAATGTTCAAGGAAATGGTTTCACCTGCTTTCCTTTTCGACTCCTCTTCTTTATGTTTTTCTTTGTTGCCTACATCACTCGATGAAAATGAACTTTCTAGAGGAGTCAAGCCCTTAGGAATTTTGTTATCTTCCATTGATATAATTTCTTTAGTCTTATAAGGTTCATTTTGAATGAAAGCATAGATGCTCTCATCACTAGGGAATACCTGCCATGACTCTATATTGTCAAGGATATGTAGATGATACAAATATTGAAAGGTGCAATTAGGTCTTTGTGGCAGAATTTGTCGAGTAGGAGAGGCTGCAAAAAAGCTAACCTGTCAACCATTGAGTTTAATTCCCTTTTAACATGAGTGATGTTGAAATATAGCAAGTTCGAGATAAGTTCCCAAATAGTTTGGGTGTAACGTTTCATTAACTTATTGCAATGAGAATATATCTTACGTACAAGGTTTAAAACAAGTTCGAAATCCCCAAAAACTGTAAGATGACCACAACCTAGATTATAGGCTTTTTTAATGCCTAGCAGTAACGCTTCAAATTCAGTGACATTGTTTGTGCAAGAAAACTCTAACCTATAGGAAAAGTTATGAATTTTACCCACGGGAGAGTACAAGATAATACCAGCTTCATTTCCTTTACTGGAGCATGAACCATCAAAGTGCATATGCCACATCCCATTGTCTATGTCGATTTGTTCCAAGGTAGTGTTGTCCTCATCTACAAACATGGAATACACTCCTAGGTCCTCCTCGATATAATTCACATTAGGTTGTGGGATGTTTTCTTTATAAGGTGAAATCCTTCCCTCCCTTAGGACTATGATGTTTTTACCATTCTGAGGAATGGATAAGTGTGTCCCGTCGAGTCAGAGGTATCCACCCATCAAAGCTTGTCAATCTCTTCCTAAGATGATCGAGTAATTACTCACTGGGATATCGATTACCTGAATATTAAGGCTTGTCATTATTTCAGGATGCGCGCACAAAACCAAGGTCATGTCCTTGATTTCACCTATGGTTGTTTGTTGTAAACTATTATAAGAGATCATGCTTCTGGAGTTTTCATTTGTACAAGACAAACCTAGCTCTTCTATAATAATATTCAACATTACACTTGGGCCCAAACCGTCGTCAATGAGACAACAATGGGCTATTTTGTCCATAATCTTTACAGAAATAAAAAAAACAGGGGGTTTCTTACAAGGTTTATAAAATTATGTACACCTAATTTATCTACAGTTGAATCCCCTTCATCTACCTCTTCAGAGAGGTTGGCTACAATGGAATCTTTTCCTTCCATGAAATTTTTCAGATGCTTGTGTCGCTCAGGGAAGGCAACCATGTCCAGGAGGGTAGCATCAGCTTTAATATTGGCCAAATGATTGAGAATGTTGTATTTGGAAGAGGGAAGAGGGGAGGTAGTTATTTTACTGTCAAGAGCTTTAGAAACCTGAACAGTAGCAGCTGGTGAAGATGAGCTTGGGCTAGAAGAAGTGTGAGGAGGATCATATTTACCTTTTGGGGCATAGGATTTATTCCTAGTATTTATGATCATAACATCCTGTGGCTCTGCAAAATCTAGAACAACGATAGTATTTTTAGGCCTTTTACCAAAGGTTTTATCTCTGGCACTCTTCTTTACCTCACATGTACTTTCCTCATGGTGTTCCTCGCAAAAGTTACACCAACTATGAGGCATGATGGCTTTAGGTTGAAATTTATTTTCATTAAGATTCTTAAAAGGTGGTGAAGAAGAAGATGAGGCCCCAGGGGTAAGTAAGGGGACATTTCCTTTCCGTTCATATGCTATCATCTGATTATTCATTTCTTGTACATGTTTTAAGAGGGCGTACATATCCATCTGTTTAACTGAGTCTCCCTTAGGAAGACATGTTCTTTCAATTTGTTCTTCATACTCTAAACAAGTATGAAAAGTGGAAATAAGGTTACCAATGGCCTTTTCCTCAAGCCTATGATGGTAGGGGGAAGGTAGAGCATTATAATAATGCATGAAAGTGGCTTGGTTTTGAGGGTGAATGAGTTCAGGAATTTGGTTATATAATTTGGTGAAACGCAAGTTGAAAGACTTGATAGTTTCACTATCCTTATAATAAATATTAGTGTACTCATGTAATTGCTCAATTGGGCTTTTGGACTGCCCATAGGTAGACTTGAACCAATAGACTAACTCCTCCCAAGTAGAAAGAATATTAGGAGGAAGGTCAAATAAATCGGTCGCGGCCTTCCCTTCAAGGGAATTAACAAATAAGCGCATACAAGTGTCATTATCATTGGCTCCTATGTTATGACATGAATTAGAAAATGCCACCAAGTGTTCATTCATAGTGACCGTGTTATTCCCTGGAAATATAGGGAGATTCTCTTTGAATTTAGGAAGTGGACGAGTAGTAGGTGCTAGGTTAAGAGGGGAGGAAACATGCCATAGAGTAGTTGTAGCATCTTCTTCAAACTGAAAAAGCCATACTTTTTTATGACTTTGGTGGGGTTTGTAGTAGATTGGAGAGGGACTTGATGACTATACAAGCTACCAATCACTGACGATGTTGAAGTCTAAGATGAAGAAGCACCTCAAGTGCCACCAGATCCACAACTAGATGCCATCTTGTGAATGATAGGTAGGGGAGAGAGAGATGATCTAGTTGAATCAGACAAATTTCTCCTTAGAGTACTTTGTTGGACTGACAAAACAATGTTTCTTCTTCCTATTTCAGCAATAGGATTGATCTCAGGTGATAAACCTCTTCTTCTCCTAGATATGTGAGGGTTTAAGGACATGAAAAGAAGATCAAAACTGTAGGAAAAACAAAGCTATGGTTGATTCCTAGGTTGTCTTTGCCTAGCTTCCCAACGTTTTCTGACACTTATGTCTTGTTCAATCACTGCCCATGAGCGTTCAATCTCAACCCAGATATTAGTGGTCTCTAAGATGGTATTAAACAAGGTTAAAGAAATGTTGGTCTGATCTTTAAGATCGGGCTCAATATTGGGTTGCCTTGCAATAGGTACAGTCGTGAAGAAAAGAAACAGTCAAAGAATCAATATCAGAAATATAAATATATTCAATGATGATCAACCATACAATCAGCCAAAGATATATGGAAGATCTCCCCAGTATGGTCGCCAAAATAAATGTTGAGGAAAATATATGAATTTATCTTACTCAAGCATTTTCGAATCTTGATTGGCTAAAAAAAGATAGTCAGGAATACTACCCTATGTTTATAGCCTCAAAAAGTGTTCCTAATCCACAAGTATTAATTACAAGGGCTTAGGCTGATTTTTTTAAATAAAATATTGTTGCAAAATATAACATTTTTACATAATTTTCTGAATATATCAGATTGCAAAAGTAAATGTGAATATCAAAAGCAAAAATACCAAGTCATAGATTAACATAAATGAGACAGAATAGAAATCGCTTTATTTCATTCCAAGAAATCAAAAGTATCTTTCACTGTACAAAAATCCATGTGGGGGCACGGACCAAGGTCAAACTTAGAAATCCTCGATGAAAACCATACAAAATGACTCTGACAAGAAGTAAAAACTGAACTTCAAAATCTGGATCATCTTGCAACATACTAATGCCCACTTGACTCTGTACAATATCCTTTTTCAGTCATGAAACTCAATTCATAAACAAACAAGTCTACACAGACTATCAAAGATAGATCAACACCTCTGAAACAAGCATCTGAATGATATGGCTTAGCTTTGAACCTTTTTTTCTACAATAGGACCTTGTTGTCATAAAAGAGAATTAGGCTTTTAATGAATTGAAGAATGAATGAAAACTGAACTATCTCAATAAAGCTCAAGAACAAACCTTAGTATGTTTTCTCCTTCTATTCTCCTCTTGTTCTTCATTCTCATTTGGATTTTATGCATTCCAAATTAGTTGAAGTAGTTCAAATACCTCATTTATTTAAGTTAACTAAAACTTAACTAATCTTTAGTTTAGAGGAAGAAATAATAATAATAATAATTAAGGCTCTTTTTATTAAATAATAACTAGTAGGTGGGCCCCCTTGTGACTCCATTTTATTTCTTAACAAAAATAAACATAATTAGACAATCAATCATACACATTCCTCCTTGTGGCTCTCACAATTATTTCCAATATTTTAAATTTAAATATCAGAGATATTTCAAATTATATCCAAACATGTAAATATCTACAATATCCAAAAATAACTCGTTGTCCAAAACCTTCAGTAGTCCATTGTCCTCAATAAATCAACTATAAACACATAATCAGAAACCATATTTGCCACTTTGAGAGGCAAATTTTCCTTTGTTGTTGTTGTTGTCCCCTTTTGACTTCCCTGAATTAGCCTTAGGTTGGGTGGAACCTTGAGGCTTGATCTCACTAATGGCATGGGAGCATTCATCTCTCAAGTGCATATAGGGTGATACTGACTTGGCTGAATCACTTGAAGGAGAGGAGGGACCAACAACAGCTTTACCTTTGTCATGCACATGGTGGGCCTCGATTTTGAGTCTTTTTCTTGCGTGGAAGGACTATATAGGTGAGTGTGTAGGGTAAATTTGAGCATTTGGGTTTACAGGTGGAGGAGGAGGAGGTAATGAAAAAAATTTCCAGCCACGATGGTGGGAGACTGTTGGGTGAACAATAACCTACCAACCATCATTCTCGGGAACTTCACGTTGCAAATATACATGAGGAGGCACAGGGATACCAAAAACATGTTGGGGCTGGAAGGGAGGCCTCTCTAGTCTAGGATGGACTATCCCTTGTCCAATCTAATTGAAAAATCCAGCTTGAAAGAGGTTGTTTAACTCTTGAGGATCAACATCAAAATGTATTGAGAATATTGGCTTTTTAGGCCCTCTGTTCCAATTTCCTTTGCCCCTATTGTTTCGGCCATGACTTCCTCTGCTAAAGAAGCTCATCATGTATGTCAATTATTACCAACTAGCTCTTAATGGACCATATATGATGTTCTCTTAATATGAAATAAATTTTGGCTCAACAATTAACATCAAACCCATGCAATCCAGTCCATAAAATTTATTTAATAATTGTCAAATGAACAGGGGGTGAAATAGGGTTCATGGGATATCTGGGGGGATTGTAATGAGTGAAAAAGTGATATTATGACAGGGAGTAAAAACATGATTAATGCTCGACAATTCATTAAATAACTGACTGCGCAACAATACCAAAACATATCGGTTGCCATCTATCTCTGTGTCATTTTTTATCACTGTCATACAGAGTTTTAATTTAATTTTAGTGAACAGGGCATGCAAAATGAATTTGGGATCATGAGGGGATTTATAATGAGTGAAAAAGTGAGAAAATGAGACGGAATTATATGGATATTGTTCATAAAATAAATTAAATCAATCATAACTCTATTTCAAATTTAATCCAAAAATCATCCACTTCCAAGACCAAAACATTTAATTGTTCCTCAATTGTATACAAATTGCTTGTTGTCTTCAATAACAATTTAATTTCCTAGAAATCTTCAATCTATACCAATCTGTGCATCCTACATAATGACTGTGCAAATCATTTCCAAATCCATAGTAACAACATAACCATTGGAGCCACAATCATGCATGCTCTAATGTTGATCTCTTTTTTTACAATAAACAAAATATGCACAGTGATTCTTGTTATCTATATCCAATATTCATCTTTGGTAATCAAATAACAATAGACCCAGCGCTAACAATCAACAATCGATTGTCATCAACAATAATCGAACCTGATTTAATCACTCACATGTCCCCTTTAAAATTGGACAGACTTAAGAGCATGCTCGATGAACCAATCATCCACACGGGTCTTCAATCATATAATCGACACAATCTTGATTCGACAACAGTCGACCTACAACATGTATCCTTGAGATTGATATCCATGTTCATTAACATATACAAACATCCTTTTAAAACAATCATAATATGCACGGTGATTCTCATAAGATGTATGAAGAGAATAGATCCATATTGACACACAGGTGTCCCTTTTAAAATTTGACAAAATCATGATTGTGCTTGGTGAAACAATCACTCACACAAGTGTGTTCAAAAATTTAAATGTAATCATGATCATGCTAGGATTCGACACAGTAAGAAAGACCATAATCGACTAAAGGAAATCTCTCGATTGTAGTTAACCACACTTTTCGTTATGTTCAAACAAATTCATCACAGAGAGGAAACATGGGGATTCGACCGAGAGATGGTCTTTACATTAGAGAGTTTGTGCCTTTAAAATTTCCACAATCATTAAACTGGTAACCCAAAAACTTGACAAACCCCATAAGGTTCCCGAGGAAGGTAGAAGTAAGTCAGACTCCAAGTCGGGCTCTTTAGAATTTAAATGCAGAGAGGTAACGAAAGTCTGCTTGACTTTAAAAAAGCACAAAGAGGTCATAACCTCTTACATCCTCAAGAACTTACCATCGAGAAGCAACCATAGGTAACGAATATAATCTTGGAAGAACAGAGAGCCATCCTCTTTTTTAAAATACCACAGTCTTTCAACTTATAACCCCAAGATCTCGACAGAACCCTACAAGAATGCTCAAGTGTAAACAAGAAATTCTAGCTCAACAACCCAGGCACACACAGATGCCTTTTAAACCTTATGGCAGAGAGGAAACAAGGGTTAATTTAAACAATGAAGGATATTCGAAAACACTGAGAGACCTTGTCACTTTCCAACACCCAGGAGGTCGATAACTTTCGAAAACAATTGACAATGAGGCCTCACAACATAACAATCACCATTATAGCACAGATGAGAGATGCGGGTGTGAAAACTCTTCGTGAAAAGAATGCTAGAACGCAACTCGTATCCATTCGATACATACACTGGCCTCTATTAAACATTCTAGGCAAACCAAGATTGGAATGTGGAAATATTTCGGTGAAATGATAGTAAAGAACCGACCATACAAACAATAGCTCGGGGCTTTGCCAAAAGAACCACACCACTGTCAACAATTGCATTGCAACATGGATAAAGAATCACAACAACGACTGAGAGGGAAAAAGGGTTGACAACAACTGATACACCGACTGATGGTTAAAACCCCTCAATAATAAAACTCAAAGCTTGTTGCACCATTGTTACCATTTTCACATAGAATCATCATAAAAAACCAAGCTGACCGAGTCAATAACCAATGCGCGGAATTTACAATCAATAACACTCATTACTTCGCTTACAAATGCCAACATTTCACAGTAATCACAGATAACCCAGAAAACAATATTGACACTCAGTTGAAAACTCAAGAAAACATAGAACCCTTGCAATCCTGAGCCACCATTTGATTCATAGTACAGAGAGTCCTTCATGGATGGAAATCAAAGAGCCATACCTGTGTAAAATTGCTCCAATGAAGAGTTGGCTCGAGTTTTCCCTGCTGAAACCCAAAATCGCGGAGCTTCAACAACCAATAGAGCAACAATTCAACTATGCTAGGGTGACGGGCTCAAGGGAGGTTTGGAGTGGCATCCAGTAAATGCACGTCGCTTCGTCACCTGCCCTATTCAATTCTATGTACGAGCCAGTCTATCAACCATTAAATTCAACCATAAACCAATGCATAATTTCAATGCCATATCTATTGTATAGATCTTATAACATATCCATTGTATAGTGCACCACCCAAACATGTCACCACCATACTTTAACATTACCATATGTGTCTCAATATAACTATTTTAATAAAAATTTCATAATCATTTAACCCAACACATAGTATAGTATCTAGGTCCACCATGTCACAAGGTCTATATACAATATTTTTGCCATAGATTTATAACGTATCCATAGTTTTTCCTTTTGTTTTGATCAAGCTCCCATTTTATTATTTTTTTGCATAAATCGTATATGGATTAGTAATCAATGTTATAACATAACATAAAATAGCACCTATAAAAAACATAATCCTCATACCCATGGCACTGCCTTGTATCGCAAGTAAATATCAACAACATTTAGCAATAATGCATCAACCACCCATTTGTCATATCAAATGAAACCAAGACTGCATCATCAAATGTATAGGACTATGTAGGCAACATCATAACAGAAGCAACATATAAGTGTAACATGTCTATATTTGCGCCTCTAGTCTACAAGGTGGTCCCACCTACTAGTTAAATGTTATTATCATAAATAAATAATAGCACTTAGCAATCCTTTGCGGGCATAATTCATCGTTCCAATTTTAATCGTCGACAAACATGAACAACAATATCCTTTTTTCCACAGTTGGAGACCTGCATTGCCACCATAGTGACACAATGTTTGGTCATCATCCACACCAGCTTGCTACCACAGGTCACTTGCATCTTGCTCCATGTGGTACAAGTTAGCTATGATGGTGAGTATCATTTTAATATTTGAGGCATTCAAGCTTGTGTATCGGAAGTTATTTTTATTATGAGACATTTGATTTGGAAACTATGTCATTTACCTTGTTTAAATGTTGGTGGTTGACTTGGGCACTCAAGTATATTTTCACCCTTAGGATGGGGTGTTTCTGGTAGCTTCCTTTGATGAGTCACCATGCCACTCCTGACCATACTTACCACTTTCCATCACTATTTCCCCTCATGACACCATCTCTTGTGATTTTGGGGTAGACTGACCCTAGAAGGGACCATTCCTCATTTCATGGGAAGAAGGGGCTAAAGGCACAGAGGGGAGTTAGCTAGAAAAAGATAAAATCCTAATAAAAGAACCTTCTAGATTCTTCGCCCAAGGGATCCCGAGAAAGAAGTGAAAATATCCTCCCAAGAAATTAAGGACCTCGTGCAAAGAATAAATAAAAATGCTTAAAGGATCAATTGAGTATAGGGGCTCTCATCACGAGTCAACCTATCATGACTATGGGTATCTAACAGTAGGACATTACCATTTCTGGCCACCACACTAGGGTAATGGATCTCAATTGCATGGTTGAGGGAAAGGGGGTCTCATCACAAGCCAACCTTCTCATTTCCTTGAAAGTACTAGTGAGTGACACTGTCAATATTTGGTCACCATGCCAAGGAAGTGGCCTCCAACTCACCCTATTCTATATTGAAGGAAATACAAAGAAAGAAAGATAAAAGGAAATTGATGGGCTTGGAAAAAATGCATTATGGACGAAGGTGTGGCACACCCTCCACAAAGTCACCCATAAATGAGATAGTATGGACCCTTGCATATCATGAACCCCATGACCATTGAGTACTTCCCCCATCCATTCCACTTCATTCACATGAATCAGATAGGGTTGTTCCTAGAAATAGGGGTTTTGATCCATTGAAAAGAGTACCATGCCAACCCTCCCACAACCAAACTTGGAAAAATGTCTAGTTTCTTAAGCACATGTTTGTATGATGTTGTCTTGGTATACATGCTTTGATGGCTCTTTTATTAACTTGGTTTTATCATCATGATGATTTGACTTGAGATCCTTGGAGGGAATATCTATTTGTCTTGTAGGTACATGTTGGTGGGTAGTTTTGGAAGAACAAGCCCAACTTGGGCTTCCATGGGGAAAGCAACCCATCGGATGGATGACATAGGCCCACATGTCGGATGATAGAGAGATGCCTTTGGAGGCCTTGGAGAAAGTTGGATAGACATATCCCACCCTTAGCATGCCAAACGACTTGCCCAGAAGGGGGAAAATGTCACTCCCTAGGGTATTGAAGTCACATTTGAGGGGAATATGGTGGTTCATGATGAATCAAAGCATGATGCATGGCATTTTGAGGTGTAGAGGATTCAAATGATTTCCACATGGTCATTGGAGGCCCTACTTTCCATCCCAGCTCCAATGCCTTGCTCAATTTTCCAAAACATCCTCCTTCAAGGGATGACGTCACCTTTGTTTTAGGGTTTTCATTGTGTAAAATGGTGTTAAATTATTGTAAAGGGGAAATGTTATCCCCTACCCCAGGGATAACTAAGGAGATCACATATTGAGGTCCACAGGTCCTGGACATGGAGTATCGAGAGGCAGACGACTTTAGCATGGCCCTGAAGGGCTCCTCTTTTCTTCAGTGCAGTCCATTTATCACCAACAGCAGTATCCATCCCACCAACTTGGTCCTAAAGTAGTGGTGGGTCCTAATCTAGGAGGTAATGAGTCCAGGTATCATGGTATGTATCACTCTGATTTTTGAAGAACTTGAATATGTTGTATATATTCCTTCTTCATTTGATGATGTTTGCTTGGAAATTATGATTTTTGCCTCGTTCATACCTGGAGGGGTGACATGGTGCCTTAGTAAGTTGATTTCCCTTTAGGATGGGTTGCCAATGGGTGGATCTGTGAAAATTCATCATCTGTCCCTCCATACTTACCACTTTCCATCTTTTTTTTCATCCATCTCCCCTATCCTTATTTGGGCATTGGGATTGGATACGCTAGGAAGGGTTGTACCTTACCTTGTGGGAAGAAGGGGCTAAAGGCCCAGAGGTGAAAGTAGTTGGGAAGAGTTAAAATACAATGTTCAAACCTTTGAGATGCTTCGCCCAAGGATCTCTAAGAAAGCAGTGAAAATCTTTTCAATAAGAAAAGGGGACCATGGGCCAGCCTATTGTGACCATGGGCATATAGCGGTTTGACACGACCACCTATCTGGTCACCAAACCAAGGTAGTGGCTCTTGGTGGCATTGCTAAGAGAAAAGGGGTCTCATCACGAGCCATCCTTCTCATTTCCATGAAATGTTTGTGGATAACGTTCTCACCTCTAGTCATCAAGCTAGGATAGTGGCCCTCAACTTTTCCCTTGAAGCACAAAATCAAAATATCAAAAGAACTAAAGTTAATAATAAAAGGAAATGAATGGGATAGGAAACTATTGCATTAATGATAAGGTGCAGCTCGCCCTCTACAAAGGCACCCATGGTTAAGGCATTACATTTCCCTATTATTACATGCACCCCATGCCCAAATACTTACCCCGTGCAACCTTATACACTTACATGATAGATCCCACCTGGGAAACACCCCAAACTTAAGGGAGGCTAGCCCAATAGGACACCTTGATACCTTTTCCAAACCTAACTTGTCAAATTGCATAACGTCTTTCAGCATGTGTCTGGGTTAAGGGTAGTTTCATGCACATGTTTGGGTAATTTAATAATTGGATGTGATTTACATGCTATGATCCTTGTGACTTATGAACCCCTGGAGGGCATACTTGTTGTTGTTGTAGGACATTTCCCGTTGGAAGGTACACATGAGGGAATGATTAGCTCGGACCTTCATGAGGGCTTAAAGCCCACAGATGGATGTTGCAACCCTAGACAGGGGTAAGAAGAAATTGAAGATTTGCACCAGGAAAAAGAAGGATGTTTCCTTTGGAGTCACCTTGGAAGACCTAGACCCAGGGGGGTCTTTCTCTTCCACATGGACGTTGGCCCTTGAGGGCCTTGGATGTCACCATCGTGACCCTAGAAGACATCCAGAGCTAGGGTTTTCATTTTGGAGGTAGTTATGCGCCTGCTGGCATGTGTGGGCATCATCTGTGGCCTCTGGAGGCCAAGTGCACTACATTTTAGGCTTAACATTCCACCTTCGGGCCTCAACGTCATCCTAGAAGGGCATGACGTCACCCTTGGAGATGTCTTTAGGTGTTAATTAATTTTTATTATGTCAAAATTGGATTTTATTGTAAATTTGTCAGGTCAACTTTAATTTTAACCTAAATTAAGTTTTGTATAAATAAACATAAAGTACATTCATTTTGAGATGATAAATCGTCACACACAAGTGGTGGTCTGAAATTTTCACCCTCTTTAAGGGTTATTGGCTGAAATAACTAGTGTGCACCTCTTGGGAGAGCTTTATGGTGGTGTATTTTGGAATTTTTCATGGTGGAATGGTCTTCAACTAGGGTTTGACTTGATTATTCTTGGTGAAGTAAGTGGAAACTCTGCATTTTTATTCATTCTATGAATGTTTGTGGTAAAATTTACCTGTTTCATGTCTAAGATTATGAAATTGCTTGTTTAAACCCTAGGGGAGAAACAACAAATGATTTTTTCTCTCTATAACTATTTTACTAGCTTGATCTTGCCAATTGTACATTTTCTTAAGAGTGATTATTAGAGCCCTAAAGTGCTAGCTCCCTAGTCATCTCATTCTTGTCACCCACTAAATTGTGTTTCAAAAAAGCTAAGGAAGGAAGGTACGCTAGGGCCTAGAAGTGCCTATTCTCTAGCAAAACCTCCCTTAAAAGGGGAAAATTCTTGAGGCCTTGAAGTGCCAACACCTCTTGCATTTACTTCTTTCCTTAGCTAAGAATTATCATTATTATATTTCCCAAGTGATATTGTTACTGTTATTGGCTCCATAAGCCCTAAAAGGCACTGATTTTTACACTCTTCTGGATGAATGAGACCATACAAACTTTCAACACATCTTCTTGAAACTTTCACTAACACTAACAACCATATTACTGCTGCTATAATTGTTGTTGCAACCCTATTTAGCAGCCTTAATAAGCATACTAACCCCTAAAACTAACCCAGAAATTTGCATTTGCCTAGGTGCTATCATCCTAAGGATTTAGTCCTCCCTTTTTTAGTGTTCTAGGTGCAAATTTCCGAAGTTGTTTGACGTTGTTGTTTCTGTTGTAACTACTATTACAGCCATCATTGCATCCCCTTAACACGCCTCAAACTATCCATAAAATCACTAAACATTTGTATTAAGCAAACTATAATCATTGTATGTTGAAGTAGTTGTCTTAATGTTTTATTACAATACTTTTTTGAAGTGGTTTTTATTGTTGTCGTCATCATCAATTAATGTTGTTATAAGTGTTTGGACAACCATTTAAGTCATTTATTGACTTGCTTTTAATCTGTAAATTGTGTGTGACAAAATACTATAAAATTGCAAAGTCTTTATAACATTCTTGTCATCATAATTTGCAATTTTCGGATACATTTCTACTACTATAATTTTATCTTTGCTTGTCTTTAGTAGCACATATTTATATTTTCAAGTCACTAAAATGAAACGTCGATGTCATTGATTGATGCTAACGTTTGTTGTTTCATTGGTAAAGGGCAGGTATCATTCACCTTGAATTTCCCCTTAACCCCAAACAATACCAAGTGGAGTGACCTAGAGAGAGGGGTGGGTTTTACCTTTGTCTTATATCCCTTCATCAACCAACTAGGTCTTGGGACTTCTCCCTTGGAGTGAGTTTCTTCTCCTCCTAAATAGAAAGAGGTATCATATTGGGGTGACAGGGATAGGAATACCTATGTATTATGTCAATCTAGGCCTACTTGCCTTTAGGATTTGAGAAAGTATAGATTGTGTGATAACATTTTTGGCGTCATTGTCAAGGAACACTGAGTCAATCTTCCTCAAATGACACTTTTTCGATAAGCCTTTAACCAAAGCCTTCATTTCACAAAGCTTACCTGACGACTCCATTGAGGGCGATCCCCTCATCCCTTTGATAATCTCAAGGAGATTGTCTAGCGACTCTATTGATGATGACTCATAGTGGACGTCAATACACACCTTATTGTCATGCAGCTCCTATTATGCCCATGGCCCCTCCTAAATGGGCCCCCGAAGAACTCTTCTACTCTTTTGACTTGGCCAATATCAAAGGGGGATTACATGATCTCCCTAAAGGTGTCGATTCATGGATACCCAAGTTTTTTGGAGACGATGGGGCTTCTGGTAACACACATTGAACTAAATTTTGTGAGAGTTATGACTTCCATTAGTCTAGGAAAGAACATCCTCACAGATTCATGAAAATTTTCCTTCCACTAACCTCACAGATGCTAGAAAATGGAGCACTAACCTCCCAAGAAACATCCTCACAACCTGTGAAGATTTAGAACAAGTTTTTCTGCAAAGATGGGCTATGATGGAAGATATGGCCTCCCTTTATTCACAATATCTCAAAATTTCAACCCAAACGACGAAATTGTTAGGGAATTTAATGACAGGTTTAATACCTTACTTGGTCGAATTGATTCAGACAATACTTCAATTATTTTGAAGGAAACTGCCAATCCCTCCTCAGGAATCGATTCCCTACAAGCCTCAAGGAGGCACAAGATGGTGCTTTTCGGATTGAAGAAAATCTCAACTGGTGTGATCCCATTCCAGGTCAATTTACCTCACGACCAAGATGATATCTTATGGTTCAATGAGGAAAACATGGAAGAAGAATAACATGATTTCCCAGAGATAATAGAGGTAAACGATGAGATTAAGTTAGTCATTCCCCCTAAAGGGACTGGTACTTGGAAGAATGGGTTCTCAAATATGAAATAAGCCTTAATTTTTTCAAAACAACATGAACTCTTTAAGGATCTAGGTACCTCTAAAGAAATCACTAATTTGGAAAGGGAACTATCACAAGCCCAAAATCCTCCTTCTATGAGACTTCCTCAAAATACTAGTCAGGAAATAAAACCCCGTGCTCTAAAAGAACAAATTTGTCCAAACACCTCGGATCTAAAAAATGTTGCGAGGCAAGAATATGATCCTAACTCCTTATCGCGCAAAGACTCCCATTTTTAGCGTGATCACCCGAAGGCTACTCATGAGAAACCTAATTATGTAGATTCCATCTTTACCTTGTTCACACCAAAGCAAATCCAAGTAAATCAAGACATGAGGAAGCCTAGGATTGGGTGTTTGAGCTAAACAAGTGAGGACTCAAAGGTAAATACTGAAGAGCCCCAGGTGTATGTTAGGGATCTACCCCAACCTTTCCCAAAACCTAGCAATGATAAGACCGACCTAAGCAATAGTATGGCTTATATATTACAAAAGGTCAAAACAATTCGTGAAATGTTGGAAATCCCTTCTTTGACAAAATGGACCCCAAATGACCAGCAATTGTTTGAAGAAACTTCCACAATATTACAAATTGGTCATTTTGAGAAAAATGAACAAACACCTTTTCTCACTTCCTTGCTAATAGATGACCTATGTCTTCACAACTACATGCTTGACTCTGAGTCATCTATCAATATGATGAGTTTGAAGGTTATGACCCAATTAGGGTTGGAAGTTAGAGGGACTTATGCCAGCGTCTGTAGATTTGAGTCAAAGGGAATCAAGGTCTATGGCTTGATGGAAGGTATTGAAGTCCACCTTGTTGACTACCCTAATTTTCCCATCATAATGGACGTCGTTGTTTTTGACATACCTGATACTTGGGGAATGATATTATCTATGGAATGGGTTGCCACATTAGGCGAAAGTCTGCAGATGGACTTGTCCTATGTAACTATTCCCATCAGGGAGCAATATTGTATCACTTCACATAATAAGACAAAGAGGATGGAACACATTGAAAGGTGTAATCATGGACATAGTAACTACAACCTTGTAGATCCTTGCTTATTTCAAGATTGGACCGCTCTTCCCTTGGTAGAAGAAGACAATATTAATGAGATAGCATGGACCAAAGGAAGGGGTGACCAGAATCCTCCTAGCAATCACAAGGACAACATTACACAAGGTAATGACGAGACGTTACATTTGCACGAAAAATACATAAGGGATAGTGCTTTGGTGGAATCCTACCCCATCCTTATGGAGCAACATAGAGATACAAGTTGGAGTGATTATCCTGACGATGCCTCTAACATCTCTGAAGACTGGAATGACTATTATTCTACACAAGAGGATGAAATTGATGATCTAATAAGGTTTAAAGGGAGAGGAGTTGGCTTTGTCAAGTGGAAGGGGGATGATGAACATTTGTTGATTGAACCAAACCAAGAAGATGTACTTACAACAGAACCCCACCCCCCTGCCTCAACACAATACAACAGATTACAAGAAGCAATTGATTCCAAAGGAGGGGACTACAAGCAAGGAGATCTGGTTTTAGAGTGGGATACCAAGATGGGGGAGCCTAACAACATTAAAGGATGCATAAATTTTTGGCTTGAACCCTTCAAGATCATAATGAAGTCAGTCAATGATTCATACTTATTATCTACACTAGAAAAGAGAAAACATCCATTATCAGTTAGTGGATGTCTCCTCAAACCCCATCACGGGGACGAGACTTGACTTCAAAGGTAAGTAGAAGTAAGTTAGGATAGGTAAGCATTTTTGCATCCATTCTACATACCATTTGAATATCATGTTAGCATAGTTGTAGTTGCATTTTCATATTGTATTCTTTCATTATGTATATATGTATGCTCATGATCACATGCTAGATTAGAGATGTTATTTATTTTATTATATCATATATGAACAAGGGGTGATATCACCACCCTAGGGATTACTAATATCCTTTGTTGAGATTTAGCAGGCACATGTCATACCAGAGATGTTAAGGTTCTCATGCGCTCTACGGTGAGCACATGTCCCTGAGTAGGAGCCAGATGTTATCCCCTACCCTAGGGATAACTAAGGAGATCACATCTCAAGGCCCACAAGTCCTATACATGGAGTACCGAGAGGAAAACGACTTGAGCATGGCCCCAGAGGGCCCCTCTTTTCTTCAGTGTAGTCCACTTATCACCAGCAGTAGTATCCATCCCACCAGCCTGGTCCTGAAGTAGCGATGGATCTTGCTCCATGAGATAATGAGTTCAGGTATCATGGTATGTATCACTCTGATTTTTGAAGAACTTGAATATGTTGTATCAAAACCTTCTTCATTTCATTACATTTTCTTGGAAATTATGCTCTTTTCCTCGTTCATACCTGGAGGGGTGACATGTTTCCCTAGTAAGTTGATTTCCCTTTAGGATGGGTTGCCACTAGGTGGATCTGTGAAAGGTCATCGTATGTCCCTCCATAGTTACCACTTTCCATCTTTACTCTTTCCATCTCCCCTATCCTTGTTTGGGAATTGAGATTGGCTACACTAGGAAGGGTTGCACCTTACCTTGTGGGAAGAAGGGGCTAAAGGCCTAGAGGGTAAAAGTAGTTAACAATAGTTAAAATCCAATGTTGAAACCTTTGAGATGCTTCACCCAGGGATCCCCAAGAAAGCAATAAAAATCTTATCAGTAAGAAAAGGGCGCCCATAAGATACATAAACACTCAAGGTACTAGTTGATGGATAGGAGGTCTCATCATGAGCCAGCTTATTATGACCATGGGCATGTAGTAGTATGACACTACCACCAATCTGGTCACCAAACCATGGTAGTGGCTCTTGTAGGCATCGCCAAGAGAAAGGGGGTCTCATCACGAGCCAGCCTTCTCATTTTCGTGAAATGTTTGTGGATAACGCTGTCACATCTGGTCATCAAGCCAGGATAGTGGCCCTCAACTTTTCCCTTGAAGTACAAAAGAATAAGATCAAAAGAACTAAAGCTAAGAATTAAAGGAAATGAATGGGCTAGGAAACAATTGCATTAATGACAAGGTGCAGCTTGCCCTCTACAAAGGCACCCACAGGTAAGGCTTTACATTTCCCTGTTATTACATGCACCCCATGCCCAAATACTTACCCCATGCCACTTCATACACTGACATGACTTGGACTAGATCCCACCTAGGAAACACCCAAAACTTAAGGGAGGCTATTGTTATAACCCTAATTTACACCATACATGCTTACCTGGCATCAGGCCATCTTAGATCCCTTCTTTGCCAAAGCACTGTTGAACAACTCTTTAAAAAACCTCTTTTATAAAGGCCCACGCGCCCTATTCCATTACTAAACGCGTGTACACGCTAGATGACCTAAAACAACTCGCATGGACCGAAAAAAGAATGAAAAAATGAAAGTTGCTGACAGAACACACATCTTTGGGTGAGTTAACTAAAACTCTCGGCCATGCATGGCCGAGGGTTCATCCAAATACCTAGCTTCTTCTATCACCAACTACCCAAACTACCCTTCCTGGCAACCTTGCATTTGCCAGATTTGACAAGGTTGTTGAATGAGCCTATCTGTCACGATCCGCATTGGCCTCCTATGCCAACGAAGTTTCCTTCAGACATCCCAAAGTTCGAAGCCAAGCCTAACGAAGATCCAGGAGATCATGTGACTACCTTCCATCTTTGGTGCTCATCTAACTCGTTGAAAGACGACTCTGTATAGTTGTGATTGTTTCAACGTACTTTCATTGGGAGTGCCACGAAATGGTACATTGAGCTCGACCGCTCAAGATACTCTTCCTTCGATGAACTAGCGATGGCTTTCCTAAACCATTTCCAGTTGCCTATGAGATACGACGCTGGTACCGAATTGTTGGCCAATTTCTCACAAACTAAAGAGGACCATATCTCTGATCACATTCGAGAATGGAGACACAGAAAGAGTTTAATTAAGGTACCAGTCCCACCAGCATTCCTGCTCGAGTGGTTTCTTAAGTCTTTGGTCCCACAGTTGTCCAAAGATGTCGCGGCGTCAGGAGTATTTTCCGAAGAAGACGCCATCATGAGAGCTCAACAACTTGAGCTAATCTATTCTCAGTCTGGTTTATTATACGAGATCTTGCCAGATGCACCACGCTCAATACTTGATAAAACCAGACAGACAGTTGGACCACATGCCAATGGTATTGTCGGCTCAGCACAAACAAAGCCCGCTGAGCAACTAATGACTCAGTTGCAACAATTGTCTATACAACACACAACGGCCAGCCAAACTACTGCTTTGGCTGCCCCCCCCCACCAAAACGTTGGATGTACACACAGTGCAATCGACTAATCTAAAGGCTACCCAGCAGCCTAAAGGAAAGAAAAAACAATGAAATAAGGGTAAGGGGGATAAGAAACCCACCAATAATGCTGGCGAGGGAAATACTGAGAAATGGAAGGCGAGGTATCCATGCAACTTATGCGCGGAAGACCACTCGACCCATTTATGTCCTCGACTTGCAGAGGCCCAATAGTTTGTGATGCAGCAACAGCCTGCTGTGTTAACCAATCCATTCCAGCATGGGAAAAATCTAACACAGGCCTCTGCAAGAACAGAAGGGGACATCCAAGGACCCTCTCTGTCGTCAAACAACCCCACATTCGCGAATGTATATATGGTGAAGAGTGATGCTTTTATATTCAATAGAGCACATGACTATAGTAAACCAGGCACTTCTAAGAAGGGTAAAGAAGTTGAACTCCCATCTCTTCCTCTACAGATTGAGAATACATTGGGTGAAACAATGACACGCATTCCCAAAGGCACTTTCAAAAAATCTTCTCATAACCCAAATGCAAGGGCCGCCCAAAACTACTCTATGGTGGAAGATTTATCACAAACCCCTTGTGCGATGTCTGCTTTGGAGGTCCTCCAAAGCTGCCCTTCCCAGAGGAAAGCCTTGTTAACTGCTTTAGGATCTACAGAGACTTGTAATCCGGGTACAATCATGCTGGATACAACCAACTTAAAACCTCATCTGCCTTACCACGTAGTGTTTCAAATAGTAGTGGCTTATCCCACGAAAATGTTTACTCAGAATATCTTCCGCACGGTGGTTGATGAGGGTGCCTCGACATGTGTTATGTCATTGGCATGTTGGAAGGCCAATGGCCAGATCGTTTTGTCTCCATCACCTACTCTCCTCACTGCTTTAGACGGTTGTTCGTTCCACCCACATGGTATCATTCCCTCTTTCCCCATGCAATTAGGAGGGAAGACCGTGTGTGTCAAGGTAGAGGTAGTCGATGCGCCACTCGAATATAACCTCTTTTTAGGAAGGAGTTGAACTTATGCCATGCAAGTTGTGGTTGCTACAATTTTCTAGGTCTTGTTGTTTCCACACGAGGGTCGGATTATGACCATCGATCAATTGTCTTTCTCCATACCTGACCCTTCATTGGGGGCATCCACGGTCCCAATGATTGACAATCCTCAACCAGGTGTAGTCAACGTAGGGGTTGGTTTGAGCCCATCTTTGATGGGTACCTTCGATTACCCACCCCCTCAAGGCGATATCAAGTTTATATCCAATCACCATACGATTGAGATTTTTCAAGTTTCGTCATTCTGCACGACTTACTTCAACGATCCATGGATACTTCATTCCCCATCAGTCACGATGGATGGGACAGGGCATCGGAGCATGTCCATGCCCTTGTTCGCAACTGAAGTAGTGTACTCTTTAGTCCAGCAAACTTCATCCAACACTGATCCAACTCCTGCACAAGACTTCGATCCACTTCTAGAGCCTATTTAGGCTCAGGATTCTCTCGCTGACACCGATTCATTAGACTTAGTCTTGCCCTCTGATGAAGCTATAATTGCGGCAATGACTAGTCTGGACAAACCCTAGGAAGATCTTTATCACAGATCATACTTCCTCCGAGAGTTAAGCAGAATTGAAGCTGAAGAATCCACCTTGACTATGACTGGAGATAGGTCTTGTCCTATTAATCCCTTGGCTACACACAAGATCTATGTTGAGGGTAATCTGACAACCATTGTTGAAACAATACTTATCAATATCTCCAGAACCCCTGGTGTCATAAACAATGTTTTTGTCGGAGCATACTACTCCCCCGAGGAGATGCCAGGCATCGACCCACAAAGAGTTGATCCTAACTTTGTTGTTTTTCAAGCTTGCTTTGAGATCCGAAAGCAACATCCGGTGAGACTGTATTTATGCTTTTCGATATTGTCTAGATTAACTGAGAAAAGTAACCTCTACGGGTATTCTTTTAAGTCCTTTTCAGACCCTCTAAACATGAAAAGATTGTCGAGCAATCTTGTGGCCTTTCACGCTCGTTAAACTGAAATTTGAAGTCACATCTGTCCGGCAGTAGTTTACCCCTTTTTCAGTCCAGAAAGTCAACTGTACGAATAAAGGTATACTCTATGGAACTTCAGTTCTTTAGAAGAGTACTCTCAGGTATAATTTTACCCCTTTTTTGGGCTTGAGGGACTAAACTTACCAAAAAGGAACCCCCTCGGAGTCCATAGTTAAGCTCTTTCAAACTCCCTAAAATTGAAAAGATCACCGAGTGACCTTATTCTTTCACACTCATTAAATTGGTCCAGAAGAACATTCCTGACGGAGTCCATAGTTAAGATTTTTTCAGACTCCTTAAAAATGAAAAAATGGTCGAGTGATCTTGTCTTTCTCACACTCGTTAAAATGGTTTTGAATAGACATCTTGTCGGTGCTAGTTTACCCCTTTTTCGAACCGACTAGACTATCTTCGAAAAAGGTACCCTAATGGAGTCTCCTTTTATGTTTTTTCAGACTCTCTAAATATGAAAAACCATCGAGCTTACCTTCTCTGGGCTCGTTAAACTTACATTGAAGGACGTTACCATTGTGTGTTTTGTTAACCGTGTTTGCATACCTGTGTCTTCGGTCTAAATGTTGGCTCCATGTTGCTCCCAACTGAACCATCTAAAGCATACCTTATACGCAAGCCTTATAGCACTTTACCTCTGTGTCTTAACACCCTTGGCCCCCGGAGCATTTTTCCCGAGTATCATTATTCTGAACATCAGTCTTGTCCTTGCACCTTGAACTTGTATGTTTGTAACACTCGTTCCTCCATTGTAACGTAACATTCTCTTATTCTTTTTCCAAAATCATTGAAAAAGACAAAAAAAATCAAATATACCCCAAAAAGAGGAAGGGAAAAGTATTTTCTTTATTGGCAGCATAATGAGTCGCCCTTGGATAAAGCACATCTGCTTGTTTATATGTCAAACTATGGGATGTAATATGACCTTAGGAAGTTGTTCTCGCTACATAGAGTTGTGTCCTCCTCCGTTTGGTTATTCTTCCAAACATATGGAGAGTTTGTGTTTCCTCCTGCTTCATAAACTTATGATTAATGCCATGCTGCCTAAGTCTCATCATTTGTCGTGTTGTTGTCTAAGGGAAGTTTCTACCAAGCCTGAGTCGGCCCCTCTGCAATTTGTCTCTTGCCCTCATACACGGCCATCCTGAACATTCAATCAAGTCTTTGTTCAAAATCAATGAAGCCTTCAGTCTGATCATCAAGATTGTCTAGTCCATGACCGACGAGTCGTCGAGGACCTCTGGGTAGTGAAGTCATACACTCCTATTGAACTCCTACCCGAGTTTTGAAGATTTTGAAGTTGTTGCTCGAGCTCTGAACCCCTCATCTCCAGCCATCAATACTTATCATCTTCTACGAAGATGGATACTCTACATGCATATCATTTTGATTTCGAGATGTAGCTCCGTTGTGTACTGTTCACGGCTGCACTTTATATAGTTATATGACATGGATCTACAGTGTATTTGATTGGTAGCCATGCGTTTATTCTATCCCGAGTATGGGTATGCCTGTCTCAGTGAGACATTTGTTATTTTGTAGATGGCGCCTCCCGATTCCTGGTTCTTGGGCTCACTTGTTCGACACATCAGTAAAGATTGGTAATGTATTTCGGCCATCAGATGCTCTTCTGACCTCACACATTAGGGGGCATCTGTTATAACCCTAATTTGCACCATACATGCTTACCTGGCATCAGGCCATCTCATA